>MU825396.1:10475170-10677103 GCA_029204205.1 Desmophyllum pertusum
GTTCCAGCATCTTGATCTTCAGTACTGGTGGAACACACGTGATCACGATAACACTGCAAAATATAACAAATTTAAGCCATCCTTAATATGAGAAAAAAATAATGCTTGTAAAATTTGTTTGTGTTTTGCACAATGCATAAAATTATAAATTTATTGGAATGTCACTTGAGAAGCTGGTTGACCTTATGATTCTTTCAATATATTTGATGGAATGAAGTGTTTGGTATTGACAAAACAATGAAAACTGACCTGCATCATAAACAGCATTTTGTTGTCAAGAACATCTTCTGCCAGGTGGTTACGCATTTTGGCAGCGGGGTCCAGCTCAAAGTGGAGGGGTGTCAGACGTTCATGTAGGGGCAGTGAAAAGTTGGACTGATCCCAGTTGAAAGCGTCTTTCCACTGCTTCCATGTAATTGTTTTGCCTTTCAGTGTCAAGCACCTCGGCTTCTTGCTGACGTTACTTTTCTCAAGATTGTTTCTAATCTTTTTGAAGTTATGCTGCAAAAAAGGAAATGAACAATTTAGATTATGCATGTGTCTATGATACAAGGATACATTTTAGAGCTAGGAGGGTTAAACAACTCATTCAGAGAACTGAATCATTCTGTAATTTACACTTTGCCAAATGTTAATGGAGACTATAAATTGGATAAACAATATTGTTAATTTCAGTATTATGAAATGTGTATGGAAGCATTGTTCAGTCTGTGTACTGAAAACCTCACACCTCTCACCTCAGACAAGCTATACATGGATAATTATTATTGATAAAGTTAATACTCACACAGAATTTAAAATATAATAATTCACCTTACAATCCATGATAAACACCATTGGCTCCCCAGTGTATGGATTTCGGGTAACAAAGTTTTGGGCTGTTGGGTCAGAGTCTTTGAAATGTAGCTGAAAGAACTGTCTGTTGCAGTCAGCGCCATCGAGAATACACCAGTATATGCTGTTGATACAATATATTTTATTAATGAGACATCAATGACAAGCATGTTGTTCAGTCAGCTGAAAGTGAATGTTAAACAGCATATAACTTGGAATAATTTTATAGGGAGTTCTATCCGCTCTGTATGGCTGTATGAATACCAATTAATTAAGGGCGTCAGTTGACGGTTAACAACATTTTTTTCCTGACAACTAATTATTTTGATTTCCTTTGCAGGTGTTTATGGCAAGGCAGCTGCTCAGTGCTTAAGTAATACTGACAATGTTTCTTGACTAGTAACTGCATCATTTATGTTAACAATGAAATAGTTACACAACTTACTTGAATCCTACTTCATTCATTGCCTGGACCCCTCTCCAAAATTGTAAATACAAATCAGTTGCAGAACAGTGGGCTGATGGAAATTGAGCTATAGGAAATCTAAAGCCACAATCACTTAGGAAAAATGAACTGGAGAACATGGGTAGCAAGTGATGGTTCAGAGTTTTCCTGTAAATGTAACAAAGGAACATACCGTAATTCAATAATAATTATTGTAAGACTCAAGACAAAAATGCTCAGGAAGGGTACTCCGGATTGAAAGTGACGGGGAGGTGCGAATGGGGACATAAATTAAAACCCACAAAAATCCCTAGGGCTTGAAAGCGAAACCCCCCCAAAAAACCGAAATCATGAATTTCAAACCCCAAAAAATCCTTCGCACCTGCCCGTCTCTTTAAATCCGTAGTTACCCCCTGCGAAAAAATGTAACATTTCAATATTACAGTTGAACCCTGCTAACTCAACTCCCAAGGGAAACAAGAAATACTTCGAGATAGCAGGGGTTTGAGTTAGCCGATAGTAAATGACTGAAAAACAATAGCAAATTGAATGGATGTGAGTTTGAGATAGCGGGGAGTAACCGAGTTCGAGTTACCAGTGTTCTACTGTATTTGTAATATTTGTCTGAGTGAACCTAGTGTTTATGACTTCAAGTTGAAAACTATTCAACACAACACTACTATTGGGTTGATTTCCTCAAGGAAATTATTCTTAATGAGGCAGTTATAAGCATATATACAAAGTCTCACCCATGAGCTTTTCCATGTAATCGTGGGCTTCTCCTAGTTCAACGAATCCAACTAGTTTGTGTTTCCCATTTTTAAGCGGCCCATGCGCAGCGGCCGCTTCAAGAAATGGACTTTTTTTTCATGTCGCTAGCCTTAGTCCTCTACACGGTTGACATGATGTTATCGCATCTCGGTCTAAAAATTAGCCAGTAGAGAATTTCTCTTCCACAGGCTTTCTGTAGTGTCGTGTAAGTGCGTACATGTATTGAGTTTATTACAGGAATCGCATTGA
The DNA here is from genome assembly GCA_029204205.1 of Desmophyllum pertusum. Taxonomy (NCBI): domain Eukaryota; kingdom Metazoa; phylum Cnidaria; class Anthozoa; order Scleractinia; family Caryophylliidae; genus Desmophyllum; species Desmophyllum pertusum. The sequence goes on from MU825396.1 coordinate 10,477,470, forward strand.
AAAAAGCAAAGACAAATGTCCCACAGCAGTGAACAGCAGTGTTGTTGCAAAATGTGCTAAATTTGGCGGTGTGACCTTTGCTCGTTATTCGATCCCAGCGGGGAATCGGCTTCCGGTTTCACGCAAACTGCGGACTTTAGCGAGACTGGCGTGACTACTTGTTTTTTTCACTGCACTTTCCCCAGTTGACATTGCATTGCATTGTGAGGGGTTTTCCCATTACATTGTAAACGTAGCCAGGAGACATGCAAATAAATAGTCACTAGATAATTTCTGTTCTGTTTAATACATGCACCTCATTAAACGAACGATAAAACTCGGTCCCAAAAACATAACAGTTTTTCTTACACAATTCCACAGCATATATGTCATTCACAATTTATTTTCTCGTTGAGGGAAAACACATCTGTGCCCTTGTTGATTATGATGCAATTGACATTAGCTAAAATTTTCTACACAGTAAACTTGACCTAAGCTCAAACTTACGCTAGCCAAAATATTGCATCACCCAGTCACGTTTTTCGTCACGCAGGTTCGAAGTTGACTCTTAGATTTGGCGGGAGAACCTCAGAGTAAACTGACCGAGGGGGTGGAGGGGTGCATTGTTCTTTCTCCCCTTAAGGTGAAATTGGTCCGGGGGGGTTCTCCCAAAAAATTTGGGTGGGGGTGTGCCGCTGGGCTATAACAACCCTAATTTTGCGAACCTGTTCCAGACTAAGACCCTGTTTACATGGAGGGAGGGTGTCCTGGGTACCCGGGTCACCCTCCCGCCTGTAAACAGACCCTAAATGTTGAAAAAAGATACCCTATTCCGGACGATTCTTAACGATTTTCTTTCTAACCCAAAAGGCTAAACTACTAAGCAGCACTGTGAGTTGTAGTTGTAAAGCTTTTTTAACACTCCTACGCGTTTCCTTTCGTCTGACTACTTCATCTACCCTATGCCAGAGTATCAATTACCGATCTTCGTGCCAACTCCTGGGAAACTGATACCCTGATACCCAAAAATGCCTTTTGGTATACCCTGTTCCAGACCAAAATGCTCAAAAACCATACCCTGTCCAGCTGCACGTTCCTATATAGCGAAAATAAGGGAGTGCCCCCCCCCCCCCCCCCCGGGAAATCGGCCTTCAGGGGTTCTTGTTAACTCGGAAAATGGCTCAAAGCCATTTCCGAGTTGTAGCTGTGGGAGGCTAATTTCACTCCTTCGCTCCTTCGCTTCCTGTTAAACATTTTGTAAATTCGCTGACTAGTGCATAATGCTTGCGCATATATTGCGCATATATTGCGCATAATATACACTGGGACGAACCAGTGGGACATACAGTGGAACTCTCCATGCGAAACGAAAATTGTTTTGAGAAATCAGGAAGTTCGAAATATCGGGGGTAAAATTACTGAAAAATCCAAAGGAAACGACTTTTGGCTCGAGTTATCGGGGTTTTCGAGAAATCGAGGGTTCGAGAAATCTAAGTTCCAGTAGTATAAATCGAGGGCGAGAAGCCGTCTTACATTTCATTATTTATTTCATCCTTCAATAAACAAACACCTTGTTTGAGTTCGAAATCGAAATACTCAACCACCGAAAAAAATATAAATACATGCGTTAAAAAAGTAAAGGGAAAAAAAAAGAGAAAAAACGAACCTTCTAGGCGTCGAACCCACGACCTCTAGACTACAAAACGGTGCTTATATCCACTGCGCCACGTTGACACAACGAAAAATCTTTAGGAAAAAGTCATTTATCAACTGGGTTTGTATTGAGCCGCTGAGTTATTTGACTATCACAGCAGGCTCAAGTGAGTTCTGAGTACTGACTTTCACCGAAATGTTGAAGTGCTGGATTGAGCGTGCCGGTTGCTGTTTTTTAACCCTGCAAATAGCTCGTCGCCGAGGTTGTTGACCTGGACGTGACACGATTTACCCATCAAGTGATTTGTTTCAGTAGTCTTTTAGCGGCAATGTTTCTCATTTGTAGATCTGTTTAGATGTTCGAACGATTTTGATCAATTGAAAACGTAATTTGAGTTCTGCGTGTTTCCCACATACAGAGATAAGAATGATATCACGTTATTAAGGCAGCGTGTGTTTCAAATATTAACTTTAACATAATTTTCCGAGTGGCTCATGGCCACTTTGATTGACCACCATTTCAAGATTCTCCTAATATAAGTAGCACATTCAATTGATGAGATATAATAACAATTCCATTTATATCATATTATATAAACAACCATCAGGGTTGTAAGTCCCTAGATTTTAGGAATTTTAAATAATCTCTTTATATTGTTGAATCAGATGTAATTACTTTGTTATGTTGCAGTCTGTAATTGCTTTGTTATGTTGCAGTCACAATAGGCATCAAAATGTAAAAATGTGTGCCAAAATGCATAAATGGTACATAATTCTGTTAGCCTGGATGACAGATGTTTGTGAGATTTACATTATACATTAATTAAGTACCTGGATTTTCATTTCGTCGATTACAAATCCTCCCCAATAGTCTTCAGGTTTAAAGTTTCTAGCCTTTGCCTCAGTCAGGCACCACTCTAAAATGGTGTTACCCTAACCTACTTCTTGTTGAACTCTATTTTTGTACATCCTAAAAAGGTATATGTTGAAAGAGGATAATAATCATTTTTGAGATTTGTTGATATGAAAAACTGGCTACAAGTTGTGATTTGCTTTAGTCACTAGCAACCATGGTATCATAGATATTCACCTGATTGTTTTGTTACTTGGAAGCTTGATAAAGTTCCATAGAGGGTCTAACACATGTGGGTTTTTGCAATACAGGTCGATGCATAGTCTTATTATCCTGCAAATCGATAAATAATTTATTTTAAGGGCAAATAACTTATGACAAAAGTTACATGAGAATGACTATAATATTGTGAGAAAATGCTCTTACTATTTTTTAATGATTATGTTATGAGTGTCTGGTATTATCAATATAAATGAATGAATGAAATAGCGAAATAATGAATGAATGAATTAATGAGTGAATTAAATAATTAATTAATACAACAAATAATAAATTTCAGAAGGACTGATACTACTAGTGATAGTTTTTAAGGCATATTCTCAGTCGTACAGCTATGTACCATATTCGATGCACTTACTTTGGATGCCACCAGTATCCATTCTTGCTGGGCAGTATGCAACAACTGGTTTTGCTGCTCCCAAAGGCATTGCATACCCTCTGGTACACTTTTTGACTCACATGTCTTGAACATGCTAACCAGGTCTTCTTGGTCTTCCTCATCTATTTCTAGGGCTTCTGAGTTAAACTTATCCCTCCAGTACTGCTCTCTAGTTTCGGCGTTTCTTCTCCTTGTTTGTTCTTTTTTTAGTTGATCCAGTAGCTCCTCCCTGGTTAAGAAACCGCTTGTTGCTAGCTGGATACACAGCACCTCTGCTATCCCTTCTTGCCTTCCTTTGGCCCTCCACCGTCTTCAAACGGCCACAATTTTGACAAGGGGCCCCAGAATTGCAAACGATCAGACAGGTGGACGAAAAAACTCTGGTCTGGATTCCTTCTGTAGGATCTGCCAGGTCTGACCATGTGCCAATTGTGTGAGGCAGCAGGGTAGATACCTTTTCGCCGTTTTTAACAAGTGAATGCTTAGCATGAACGAAGTTGTAGCGTATAGCGGACAAATTTCACTCGCTCCCTCGCTCGATCCCTCGGTCGATGGCCACAAGTTGTAAACAATAATGTAGCGTGGTGCGGTAATTTATGCATTATCAGTAAACAAAATGGCGTCTGGCGCGGATCTCTTCTATTTTTCAACACGGTATTTTCACTCCTACAATTACAATTAGACACCTTTTTAGCGAAGAATGAGCTGATCGTTATGGTTGGGGAAAATTTGTTAGTTTATAGGTGTTTATAGGTGTAAACTTTTCTTGGTACTTCCGCTGACCAGCGCATAATGCCTGGGAAATCACAACACTAAACAACACTGCGGGCGCAATATTTGGTAGTTATTCGGGGTCGGGTGGGTCGGGGTAGTAGCCCGATCGCACAGGAAAACAAAATGGCGGATTGCTTACGATTTTTCAGGACGGTATTTCTCTGCATTTTCTCGTCTTACACATTTAAAAGATAGATCTTTTAGGAGTTCCGATGCCAACAAACGCATACATGCTGCAATTCTTTCGTTCCTCGGTTTGAGAAATGTTTCTTTCATGAATTTACATCATGTTTCTTTATACAACTTCATTGAAGCACCGGGAACAGGATGGTTCCAGCAGGGAATATTTTAGGCAAACTACGCACATTGCCGCGTTCAACTGATCTTTGGTAAGTACGGTAAATGTTATTTCTAAGTTTGATTTATAACAAAAATTAATTAAGCTTATTGTTTAACTGAACTAATCTTTTGATTCCAATTCCAATATTATATAAAAAGTATTTAAACTTTTGTAATTTGGCATTCGAAGGTGTACAATTCGATCGATCGATCATCGATCGATAGGCTTTGAACCGAAAACAAATAAAATGTAATGTATTTGAATAAGCTTAAATATTTTGGCTGCACCTTTATGCTTGTTATTGTGTAGACCTTAAGTTTATTCATAGTTTATTTTCCGTGTAGAAAAGCAGGCTTCATTGATCTGAGGCTTGTGTTGTTAAATCAATAAACTGCCACGTCGCGTGGCCATTAACTTCCAACATGGTTTCTTACTTTTTCTCGTAGCACTAAATATTTACGGAGCGCCATCGTCAATAATAGACACTCAACTGAGTGGCGCAGCATAAATATTATTATAAATTTCTCTGATGGATTTTTCTACTATAGTTGTATTAAGTTATATTGTATGAATAAAGTCCCTATCTAAATCAGTCTATAAACACAAAACATTCATTACCTCTATTACACATACTTATGAATTGTAGATAATATTAATTTTGCACTAAGACGCCTACATGCACCTTCACATCTAAAGCCTGGTTTTTACTTGGCACACAAGTGCAAGTGTCCAATAGTCCATTTTACAGTTGTGTGCTTAGAATCCAGGCCTTTGAACAGAAGTGAGGCTGGAGGTGACTTTGTTGTGATACAAACCTTCCTTCTTTTCAAATGTAAATTATTCTGTTCTTATGTAAACTAGTTTCTGATCTCTATCATCTCATGGTCACCCCTAACCTCGCTTTCATACAGAGGCTTGGTTACATTTCACAGAACTGTAAAATGGTCTATTACATGTAAACTGAGAAGCACAAGGATGAAAACATTTTGATTGTTCTACTTGCTCTTGCATTTCAAATCGGATCAAACTCCCCCACCTTTGACAAATTATATGGTGTGCGACAAATGCAGACTGCAGACTAAATTATATCCCTATAAGTATACTTATTATTATTATTACTTGGTTGTGTATTTATGAATCATTGATTGGCAAGTCAAATTCCAGAGGGTGGGAACAGCAATGGAGGTCAAATGCCCCTTACATGCCCAGCCATCCCCCTCCCCTTCATTAATAGGTTCATACATAAATACCAGAGTCAAACCAGAAATTGAAAATAATACTAATCAATAATTATTTCAAAGCTATTGTGTTTTGGTATGCAATAGTGGAACCTATAGACACATTAAAGCTTCAAAATAATTCCATTTTGTCAGATTTAAGCTGTTTCCTCAGTAATATATACAGTGGAATCCCCATTTATCAAGCCTCCAATTCAAGGGATTTCATTGGGAAGGGCCAACAACTGCATTCAATGAATGCCATTAATATCAATTACATTCTGAGCTGGCTCATAAGAGCCTTTGATTGGAGTTCGAAATTGAAAGAAATAACCCTAAATAATACTCAACCGCCCAAAGAGGAGACATTTAGAATATTAAAAGTGAGTCACGTTTGAAGTTCTTCGATCGATTCAAGCTCTGATGAAGACTCAAGCTGTCGAAACTTTTAAAAACCAAGCTGCGGACTTCAAGACTTAGGAAAACACTTAAGTATGTTAAATGTTGTATCTTCTTTATACCAAGTGTATGAATAAAATCTAATTTATCTGAATCATTCTATATTTTCTTTTGTACCACTATGGAATTCTATGATATTTTCTTTTGCTTGCGTCTGAACTATAAAAACCCTTCAATGCTTTTTTCCAGCGTATATATTTAAAGCGAACTGATATTAGTACCTGTGTTTCTCATACTTGCGGGGGGGGGAAAAAAAAAAACGTGCCTCCACCGGGATTCGATCTCGCGACCTTCGATACGCAAGATTCCTTTTTTTGACTCACGGGGGACACCCACGGAGCGACAAAGGCCCTGTACTTTTGCTCCGCTGAACGAATGAACGGCTATCGCGGGCTCAAATGAGATTCACCGAGTTGCTGTTGTTTTGAGCTGGAAGTGGCTTGATTTACTCAGTGGCTATGTTCATCTTTTCTATTCATGGATCTATTTAGACGCTCGACAGTGTTTTTTGGCTCACCCCCATATTTCCTTGGCGCTGGCGAATGGACTCGCATCGTTTGTTGAGTTATTTTTTTTATTTAAGTCTTAAATACCTCAGCTAGTCAGCGCGATGGACGATGTTATCATATGCATGTATGTTATTGTGTGGTTCCAGAAAATATCCATACCCCCCACGGAAGACATTTTGGTTTTCACCCCCCCACCCCTCAGGAATTTCCATTCCAAGGGGGTCTTTGATGACCCCCCCTCCCCCCAGGAATTTCCAGTATTTTTAAACATGGATCCCTCCCCCCCTCGGAAATTCCAAAAGGTTTTGTACCTAAAAAAATGAAGACTCAGTTACGCAAAATATACGTTACAATCCGATCGCTTTCATCAACACGCACACGGCTAACAGAGTTTACAGAAAGAACAAACAATGAACGTGAATCACAAATTTAATCCAAAGAAAGAAAGAATATCTTTCTTTCCAATCAAAAATTTAACTTACTTGTCTTGAAGTCTGATTATGTTTTTGTTTTCAAGACACTTTGCCATTGCTTAGCGCTTGCACGACGAAGGAAAATTCGAAAATCGTTCGTGTTCGTAACAAAGCTGAGCAACCTGGCTTTTCCAAGAAACAATGGCCAGGGGACTGGGAAGGAGTTTTGGTTGGCCATTTTGATCCCGTTCGGTTCAGTTCGTGCTTGCAACTTCAAGAGACCTTTTTTCTCATTTAGAGAGGCGGTAAACTCAGAAAATAAAAGATACATGAAAGAACAAGATGTTTGGGTTTATTTCAATGGCCAGAATGTTTGATTTGGCTTGGTTTCATTCCTCGAAAATAGAGACAAAGTACGTAAGTATTTCTTACGAATTTGTTGTGTTTGTTCAGAAGGGAACCCTCTGGAAAACAAGCTCTGCGTGAACCCCCCCTCTCCTTCGGAATTCCTGGGCCTTTAACCCCCCACCCCTCGGAATTTCCAGTTGTCTTCCGTGGGTGGGGGGGGGGGTATGGATATTTTCTGGAACCACACATTTTAGTTGCATGAATGGTTGAAATAATTGTAAAATATTATTATCGGAACGACTGTGTGAGGAAGCGTTGCGTGACGGGGGACAAAAAACTAAGATTTACCTGTCATTTTCATATGTTTTTTTAATAGGAGAGCAAACCCATTTTTGATAATTTAACTGTAGCTAATTTTAGTCCAAGAATTACAACTTCATAGATAACTGAAGTATTTTTCTTTCCAAGAGTTTCGTGTATGACAGAACTGAAGACGAATGAATGTTGACATATACAATTAATTTTATATTGTGCGTGCGAAGCACAGACTACACAAACAAGATCAGAATGTTTCGAAATGATTGAAATATTTTATTTCACGAACAGCAACATGCTTTAAAATAAAACTCAAACCCGTTCGAACAAATTGGCCGAATATTTAAACGACGTCTAAAAAGTTAGTTAATGAGGTCTAAATCAACTTATAAGCAGGTCAGTCTAAGTCGCTAAGGGCCGATTATTTAAACGACGTTTAGACATCGCTTAAGAAGGTCTTGGTCTAAACCAGGTTTAAACCAGGGAACCGGATTATTTAAACGTCCTTTATTTTAAACCTCGCCTAAGCGGTGTCTAAACACAGGCTAGCAAACAATAGCAACTTAGACCTCGTCATGAGTAGGTTTAGACGTAGTTTAACGCTTTTATTAGTGAAGGTTTGTGTCATGGATGGAAGTTCGAAGTATAGAACGTTACAGGAATAGGCTAACAAGCTGAGTCCGAAGATTGAGACAGTTGAGGATAGTTTAAATACGCTAGAAGAGTACGACGATGACAATTTCCCTTACCGTACAAAACAGTCTAATTTCCGTCGATGGTTTAGGCTCAGGGAAGAAGCAAGTTTTAATAGTGGATATTTATATCATACTAAGTGTCCAAGAAAAAAAGTTTAGTTCAATAGCATGTCCTTATTGTTCCATAAAATGAAAACCAATAAGTATCTTCAAAATTATTTCGCAAGTCATTAATAAAAATAATCCAATAGTTCCCTGTAGAAAGCAGGTAATTTTAGGCTAACATTATTTACGTTATAATTGCACTTCAGGATGACTGAAGATAGCCCATCAAGTTTTGCGAAGAAAAATTTTGAATTGTTTTCCAATTGTTTTACAGCGATTATAGCGTAGAAAATTGCGCAAATCCGACTAAGCAAATACTCGAATTTTTAAAGCGCGGTTTAAGAAAAAACAATAGCTAGACTTGTTGAACCACATTTAGACGTGGAATGCGGCTAATCCGCATTCTAATAACGCAATTTAGACTCAGCTTAGCCGTGGTCTATGGAAGCCTTGTCTAAACCTCGATTTAGCCTTAAACCAAGTCTAACTTAGACTTCGTTTAAATAATCGGCCCTAAATGTTTTTTTAGTCTGTGTTTATATACACCTTCTAACCAGGGTTAACGTTTACTGTACGGTTATGAGCTTAAATATATACATTTAGGTTGGCCAGTCAGTTTAAAATCGTATTAGGCCATGGTTTTGTTAAACCATGTGTAAACCTTGTTTTTAAAAATATTCGGCCCATAAAGTTGGCGATTATCGCCCGGGGATTATCGAATATCCGATGAGTACGATTAAAGACTTTTCGTTTTAGTTTCCCTCCCGACCAACACTGATTTGGACGTGAATACGAAATACACCGGCTTGCGTGAATGCCGCGCGGAATCTTATTGTTCTGTTTCGAGGAATAAATCGAGACTCAAAACTCGAAACTCGATTCTCAAAAACATCGAGGACGAGACTGTCAACTTACATTTACCCGGTACTACTGCATATTTCTATGTTAATTAATTTCTTTACTTTTTCATTCACGAGTTGGCACATAGTACCTTTGATCTAGACCAAATCCATTACACAGAGTTGATCTGTCGAGGAATCTCAGGCTTTCGGCAATAAGGTTTTCCAAAGATGGAGCGGAACAGTGAACATGGCTTCCAAGTTTAAGCAGTTCACCCAAATCAATGTGATTTCAATTTAAATTGTAGCTCACAAGATTGCTCTCGGGGAAGCTCGACTGTCAGTTCTAAGCTTACTCGCTGGCCATTGAATTCTAACTTTTCTCTGCGGTAGAAAGTGAACAGGAACTGCCCATCAATTTCAAATTGCCAACCGTCCGGTAATGACAGTTGTAATGACCGATGCTTTAGACCCGGGATTAGAGTACTGCCATCTCTTTCGATCCGTTTTAAGTTCATATATGCTACTTGACGGTTATCTCTAGGGCCACGTTTTGCATATTGTACTTTGTTGGCCCATAGATCCATGATGATACTTCCAAGAGCATTTCTCGACAATTCATTTGGCTGATTCTCCTTCTCTTCTTGACTGGTCGACTAGGACAATAGAGCGAATCGTATTGCCGCTGCGGGGATGGTGTAAGTGCTGTACGTCAATCGTCTGTACCACCCCTGGATGTGGAATATTTGACCTCCGCCCCAGGTCTTTACTTGGTTCGTGTCGAGTTTGAAAATCACAAGCGGTTGCAGAGAAGGCGAATCTTTGGATCAGCCGCAAAAGTCAGCTTATTTGGAGGGGAAAGAGAAGGGGTCTTTCAGCATTGAAGGCTTTCGAAGGAAGTCTGGTGATGTATGTTTAATTGTGGCTGGAAATTAAGCTGATCTGTTTGATTTTCTGGACGCTACGGCTTTTTGAACGGCGCTTGGTCGAGATTTCGGCGTCCGCTGGTGAGCAGCCTTGACTACGTCTTATGAAGGCTAGGACAGGAATGACAAAATCGCCCAAAAATGCCTAAAAACGCCTAAATAGCCCAAAAGCTACACAAACCAGACAAGGTGAGTTCATTTACTTCTTTTTATTAAAAATACGACAAAAATTTACCATATCGAACGCTTAAATTAAACGCTGTTTCGATCGCCATACAACGTCTTATAGAGCGCTCAAATTCCCAACGGCCGACATTGTAACACAACACCGCTTAATTCAGAGAGTCACGTTCCACTCTGAGCGCTTACATAAACAAGAGTAATTTATTCATAAGAAAAAATTATCACGAACTTGGGAAGCCTTGTGGTGTCTGAGGCGATTCTTGTCTAAACATGTCTTCTGAAGTTCGGTTGGCTCCTGGATGCGACGACTTGGCTTCAACTACAGGCAATATCTTGGCAGACGCTTGAATGACTGGAGGTGGCTTCACAGATGAATGTTCATCCTTAGATGGGTGTGCAACAGGTGAAGTGTTTGGCGTGACTTCAGTCATTTCATTTTTTCCACCCATGTTGGTATCTTCAGGTACTAATTCTGCCAATCGTTCATTGTAATCTTCCATATTGCTGCATGTACCTTGCTCTTCAACTTCTTCATAGACATTGAATCTTACTGCCACCCTTTCTTCTTCCATCTGAGCCTCCATAACCTCTTTCACATACTGCAGTTGGCTCTTGGCTCGGGCCAACGAGACAGAACTTGAACCGAAAGATCTACTTGAGTGACTCCTGCTTGACTTTCGTAAGAGCGGCGTGGCCAATCCCACTCTCTTCACAGCTTCCGATTTCCATGACTCAATGTTAGTGTCAAATTTCTGCACCATATGTTCTTCATAACTGATACAGGCATTTTTTAGCTGCTCGTCCTAACCAAGCACTTCAAGACATTCAACATACTCTTCATGGGTATCCACAAATTTGCGCCAAGCTTCGTCGTATGAATTTTGTTTTGACTTCAAATCCTCTAAAGTTCCACCAGTGTCCATCAATTCTTGAATAGTTCCTTTTAACTTTGTCAGGGTACCAACATAACCAGCGTGAGAGTAGAACAGTGTTTTTGCCTTTCGGCTCTATAGCTTTCAAATTCAAACCTTTTACTCGGCAGTTTTACGTGAGTACTTCTTATTTTCACCGGGCTTTTAATGCCGGCCTCCGACATAGACTTTCGAACATTCTCTTGATCAAAATTTCCAGCAACGAGAAGCGAATGTACAGACATTATGCACAACACTATATTGTCCACGCAACGACTCAAATTCCAAATGCGGAGAATAGTTACCAGAGAGATTATAATAAACAATCTCTGTATCATTAAAAGCAATGTTATGTTCAGTTCTAAACAAAGTACTGTTCCTCTTGAAACCAATTACGTAATGCAAGACTGGGTTAATCCAGACAAGCGACCAAACAATGAACTAACAATTTCTTAACACGAAGAATAATAAACTTTGACTCACTCGTGAAGCAGTGTTCTTCTCCCTGAGAAACGAACGATCCAAATAGAGTATCCAAACACATCGCCAAATCGACCAAACAGGCAAATTCCAATGCGAAGAACAATAACAAATCCTGAAGCAATGTCCTGAGAACTAAATGATCCAAATTGTCAAAACATTTCGCCAAGCGAGTGAAATCCGTAAATATTCAATCCATACACAGACTGTCAAATAGACAAATTCTAATGCAACTAACGTCCACAATCTCGAAGCAGTGTTCTCCTTGAGAACTACACAATATAAGCGAACCAAACACGTCGCAAATGATCCAAATTAATGACGACAAATTACGTCGGTAAATCCTTGTAGCATTTTCCCTGAGAACCAAAAGGGTGCTGGATTTGGGTCTGGATTTATAGCTGGACCTGGTGCAGGTGCGTGAACTGGTTGTAGGAGCGCTTGAGTTACAGGAACAGCGGCCGGGATGGGCACTTGTTCATCAGCCATACTGGGAACACATCAGGTAACAGAAGTGAAGGCTTCTTACGCAAACTGGGCCGAAATGAGATGCAGAGCTCTTATTTATACTCGTGCTCTTATTTATACTCGCTCTCCCAGGAAATGCTTTCAACAAAATGATTTAAAATGTAGTTGTGATGTCATAACATCGATTGCGCTACTAACCTGCTTTTGACTTCTAATCCTTGCAGAGAGCTGAGTGAGGAGGTCATCCTATTTAAACAATATTGAAGCTCAATATTTGTGACCTTACACAGGAAAACGTACACTAATGTTTATCCGTTAAACGGGTAAAAATGGACGGATAGCAAACGCTCTTTCCCATGTGAACCGTCAGTATTACTTTTAGTAAGTTCTTCTTTGTTGAAGAAGTGATTAAGCAGCTTGATGGCACAGCGATGCCGCTTGGTTTCTGCTTCCAGAGTTTCCCGGACAGCTTGTACCTTCCTCGGCGTTATGCAGCTACGTATGATGTCCTCGCTGACGTGGACCTCGGCAATGTCAAGATATGCTACTGGCATTGCAGGCGTGGTAGGCATTTCTGCTGGAACTGGCGTTGTAGGTGCTACAGGTACTAAGGGACTGGTGACAACTTCTTCCCTCAGTATAGCCGCGAAAGCCTCCATGTCTATCGTTGCACTAATGTCGTCCGGCAATTCTTGTGAGGCACCAACAGGGTCGACAGTTGTTACAGGAGTGACACGGCTGAACTGCAAAAGAGTAAAACAAACACTAATTAGTGCGTTCAGTCATACAAGACCTTCTTTCTCATGCTGCTCCAGGAGGTTTTTCCGTATTTCCAGCAAAGGAATTTTTCTCCCACTCACAGTAAAATACTCCTCCTTCAGAGTACCATCAGGATTCAGTGACAATTTTTTGTGTTGCTTTGGAGTAATAATTTCGCCCAAGCGATATTCCCCATTTGCTATTTTCTGGTTCAGGGTTTCTCTTATGGCTGCACTAGTACGGGGTACTGGTGTTGTAATCTCTCCACCAAAGGTTTTATTCAGCCGCCTCCTTGGAAGTGGTTCATTCTTTTGGTGGTTGGTAAACTTACAACAACAACAAACAACAACAACAACAATTTTATTTTGCATTTATAAAAATTAGGTTACATTTTTTGAATAAATTATTTTAATAGTAGTTCGTAATAGTATTTGAGTAATTCCTCGCGAAGCGAGGCCGAAGGCCTCGCGTAGCGGGGTTTATAATTCTGTCCCCCAAGAGCTGACGCGAGAGCAATTCTCGTGTGGCCTTTACGGTCATATTTATTTATTTATTTATTTATTTATTTAATTGTTTGTTTGTGGAGTTGGGGGATGACATGACGTCACACGGCGCGCTCGTGGCCTAATGGCTTAAGGCGCTAACTTTTACATCTGATCTTCGGGATTGAGGGCGTGAGTTCAAATCCGACATGGTCCTTTTTTTTTTTTTTTTTTTTTCCGGTTCAAATCCAGGCCGTTCTTTTTTTTAACCCCATTTTCTTTGCTTAATAACATTGACTTCAACGTAATCTTTGTACACGTAAATGTAGAAACAGGAACGGCTGCTGAAGAATAACAATTTTTACTCCAAGTTTGTTTATCGAACAAATTTATATACGGGTCATTTGTGAAAAAAAACCCGGTTTTATTAAATCCGTTATCAACAACAGGAAAAGGAAAGACGACTCAGGAATGTCTCAAAGTACGATCAACATATGGCTTAGTTTTCATTGTAGACGTGAAGACTTGTGTCTGAAAATAATTCGCCGATCCGATATTGCGAAGAAGATTTTACCTACAAAAGCGAGGTGGTTTCAGATCATTCGGACGGAAAAGTGGGGAAAACAGTACAAGAGCGCTACAATTTATTACAGATGTCGGGAGACGAGCGAACTCCAATCGAAACCCTACACCCGGTGGCATAGCAAAAACACGGCGTTCGTCCGGCGATTCTCAGAAACCTTGCAGCGATTCTTGGAAACCTTGCAGATGAAATCGCAGCGTGCCCGTTACTAGGCAACAAAAGCTTCGCGAGGACCTGCGAGTCACGTATTACTAGTTAGCTAATAATAGTAAATGCCTAGAGGTTAAATGAACTGGAGGGTTTTCTAGTTAACCTCTAGCCTGTTTATGTTAAATACGATTATGTAGCTGTTCTATACATTACTTAAAAAAGAAAAAAAGAAAAAAAAAACAGGGAAGAGAAAAACAAAAAAACAAAACAAGGAGAACAAACAAGAAGTACATAGAAGTAGGGGTCATATAATAAGATTGCAGTAGTCATTTACTTATACTGTTCTGTCAGTAGATAATGTTTAATTTTTATAGAGAAGGAGAAAGTATTAAGTTTTTTTAAGGAGTCTGGAAGTTGTTGCCAGTAATCAATTGCCATAAAGGGGATAGCATGTTTACCTATGTTTGTTCTAACGCGCGGCTTATATAAATTATTTTTAGATGCATACCTGGTATTGTAAGAGTGTACGTCCCTAGCATAATGAAAGTAATTTTTCAATATATTAGGTAATTGTTTTCTATGCCATTGATGGGTAAACTTTAGAGCTTGTAAACGGAATACATTGTTTATGGTGAGAATATCTAGTAAGTTGAGCAAGGGAAGAGCACTCTCAGTGTTTTCCCCATATGAAATTGTTTTCCCCATATGAAATGGCAAAGAATATTAGTCTAATCACTTGGTTTTGCTCTATTTGGACTTTTTGTATGTGCGATTTATAGGTACTACCCCATGCTAGTATTGCATATGATATATAGGGGTACCAACATCCATACCCTCATTGACAAGAAATTCTTTAACAACGATATTGCCAACCTTTGTTTTCTCACATGCTCCATATTTCCTAGCCAGCTCTGAGAAATTGATCTGTGCATAAGAAATGAAAGTAATGAATGAATGTTATTATAAACATAATATAATAATAGTAATATAGAAATATAATGATATTTTATCAATATTAAGATGAATGGGAAAAAGTCATGTCATATCAGTAATTACAGTGTAACCATTCATCATCATTTACAACAATAACAAATATTACATACAATGTAATAATAGTCAATCACTATTTGTATTAATTATATTCTCACCTTTTCACCTTTTATTGAATTTACTTCTTGTAGGTGACCCTCCTTGTCAAAGTCAATTGAATTTGGATCTGGAGAGTGACGTTTCTTCTTCTGAAGTCCAACATCCTCAAGTGCTTTCCTTTTTGGGACTGGATTTTTGCCTCTTCAGTGGACTCAAAGTAAAGAGATTTTCCTTGGAAATCTCTCTGCTTAAAGGATTGCCGTGTTCCAAGCATGGTATCACAATCCACTTTGGACCACTGCTCTTCAATTTTATTTTTAAAACACCTTGCATCGTCCCTTCTTTCCTTTTGTTTTTGAGCCTTGGTTTTTGACTGTGTCAGCCCAATTTCAGGTACCTTTGTCAAAGCCTTAGCGAGGTCTGTGTGGAATAGGTGTTTAAATGGTTCATTGATTTTGAAATAAATGTTTTTGGCAGTTTCTTAAAGAGTAGTTTTTGAAGGTTTAGTACATGTGGGTTTTGTTGCCTTCCTTAAATGTGTTGCTTCTTTGGCACAGACAGACATTGGGTCAACCCCTTTCAGTCGGTTAGATTTCAGAAGGAATAGTGATTGAAAAGGCAGATGTTTCAAATAGCAGGCTTTGCAGTTTGAGACTGAATGCAATCCCCTTTTGGCTGCCGAGAGAGTTTTCCATGCATTAGAACTGAAGTGCTTCAAGTACTTTGACTTGTCTTCACCGCGCCATTTTCCAAAGTTTCCAAGCAGCACAGGCACTCTCTTGTCGAATGTATTCGGACTAACAGAGAACGCTTCCTTGTTATCTCCAAATGTACTCAAGAATTTTTGAAGGTGAGTGTTTTTGCCCCTTATGATCTTTCCATTCTCATCGTAAACACTGTTCTTTGCTGCTACCTGCGTGAACCCACAGTTGAAAAATCCCGCCATAATAACAGCGAGATTGTTACGCTGAAGTTTCAATCTGTAAATATCCGTCCTCTCACAGAAACGATACTTAATAAGAACTATCAAGGTTTAAACACCAGGTGGATGCAAATCGGTATACTAGAAAATTAATTGTTTAGAAGGAATTTGGAACTGATCACAAAGCAAATGTTTAACTCCACAATGGACTCTGCTAACTAAAATTGCGCCTAAACTACGCACATAATTTAAAACAGAAACATGATATCTTATTTACAGACTAGATCTCGAGGCAGAAGTGCGCAAAATAAGGCTAACGGACTTGTTAAAAGAAGTAAGCTTACTTTAGAATGAAATGATCGACCATCGGTGAGTAAACCTATCGTCTCATTCCCTTGTAAAAGACAATTTAAATCGCAGAGACAAGAACAATGATTTTGGCAATTTCAGTCTTTAATTGATTAATTTTGCAATGATCTTTGCATAAACACAAAATACACGAAGAAAAACTTACACATTTTATGCAACACACTCCATTACTTGCTCGTCCGCCATCTTTGTAAACTATAATTGAAGGGCATGCTGGAATAAGGGCATAATGACAATATAATTCTATTGTCGTTATGCCCTTATTCCAGCCTGCCGTTCAATTAGTTTCTATGGCAGCGAGGAAATGACTAGGTTTTCAGTCTCCCCAAAACCAAGCCGCGCGTTTCAAACATGGCGGACTAAGGAGTCAGCTAGTAGAATATTAAGTCGGAGGAATACAGGATCTTTTCATGGCTACGAGGACGTTTTTTATACTTTCGAAACAAGATCATAGAACAAGAGACTAGAATGTAAACGGGGATTTCAACTATCTCTCAAATTGAAGCCAGAAAAGTACGATGATCAGCTGAAATGTCGTAGCACGTAAAAGAACGACAAATTTATCTATAAATGATGACATTTTCCTAAATTCCAGGATTAAGTCTATAATCGCTGATCACTTAGGGATGTACTTTGCTGTTTCTCCTCTGATTTGATGCTATATGAGTTGTCGTAAACTTGAGGTAAAGAGAGAGAACTTAAATGGCGCCAAAATAATGACGAATGAATGTCGAATGACGTCACCGAGTCAGGATTATCATTTCACACGGTGACGTATCACTGTATCACTGAGTAAAAAAATAATCATCCAAGAATCTTTAAGTATTTTATTTTATTTGTTATTTTTGCCAATTTTTACCTCTGCCCCATTCCTTAATTCACGTGAGTAAGGTGCCTTCCATAAAAGGCTGACAAAATCTGATTGGGTGTAACCAAAAATCCTCTCTAACACAGAGATTCTTTTTAGCGGATATTTTTCACGCTATTCGAAATAGCCAGTGTAAACCACCGCCAATTTGACTACAATTTGTCTCCACGAAATCACTGCTCTTTTGAACTTTCTTGAATTTTGATTGATCGCTGATTTGACCAAATTGCAGAGATCGCGCTATACAATCGCGCTGAAAACCTACTAAATTCGCCACGAAATCGCAGTTGGTTAACACGGGCGATTTGTGGTCCGTTCAATCAGAGTTCAGAGAGAGAGAATTTGAATCACGTATAAACCAATCACCTATGTTGCTGTGAAATTTTGTAATTCAACCTCCCTAGAATCTTTTAAAGTGACCAGTGTTTTCTAAAGTTTTAGTCTCCTTCCTTATTACAAACATTAACCAGATATTATTTTTATTTTCGGAATGAATTTTTAAACAGCTTCTTTCTTCCCGAATATCTTGTACGCAATAGGATATTTATTCACAGTTTTTAAATTAAATTTTGCTTCTCTAACATCACTAGGATATGCTGCAAGCAGGTAAATTTACAGCATACAATGTGATCATCGCACACACAATCAGTACATAGGTCAAATTGGGGTCGAAACTTATGGACCCCTAAATAGGTAAATTCGCTACAGCAAAGAAACCCCAAAAAGGCTAGAGTAAAGGCAGCCCAAACCATAGAGAAGTCGTGTTCCCCTAGCCAAGCACATAGTATGGGACGAATAGCAACAAGGATCCTAGGGGTAACAGGCTCACGGAGAATGCGACGTTGCCCTTGACAGCGGAGTATGCCCCGTAGGACTTTTTTAAGGAGTAATTTGCCCACCAAGGGATCGCCGTGCCCACACGAAATGTGGAGGTTACGTACCGCGGCTAGGTATAGTTTAATTGTACTATGGCGAACAGATCTCGCCAAGTAGGAAGCAAAATAAACGAGGGTGCCCTCGGAGGCGGGAAGAATATCCCCTTGATCAGATACTAGACGGTTCATGAGGCAGAACTGAACAAAACGCTTTTCACCGGAGCTGTAAGAGCGATGCATATTCCAGGCCAGGCCCCAATGGGCATAGTTTTGCACCTCATCTCTCAGAGGGTCATTAATGAAGGCAGAATGGTACAGGGGTCCCGGTCGGCCTTGGGAGCGACTGCCCGGAAACATGTGACCTGAAAACGGGAGAGGGCGTCAGCAATGTCATTTGAGGCTATTAGAACATGGTGTGCCTGAACAAAAAAGTTGTGATTCATAGAGATGTGAATTAGTGACCTGAGTAGGTCCATAAATCCTAGGGGCCTTGGAATGTCCCAAGTTAATGATAGATATGACAGATTCGTTGTCGCACCAAAATTGCAGATGTTTACCCGCAAAATGGGGATACCAGATGGCGCATGCAACAACAATGGGGAACAGTTCCTGCCACTCAATGCTAATGCCCTGATCGTGGCTTAGCCGCAGGTGGGGTGGCCATTTTCCCTGAAACCACTTCCCATTAAAATAGCTCCCAAACCCAACTGTGCTAGCGGCATCGGTAAATAGTTCCATCTCCGGGGAGGGAGTAACTGTAGAGTCTAGAAAAAATGATCGCCCATTCCACCCAGTAAGGAATGTTTGCCACATATTGAGATCCTTAAAGAATTCCCCAGTTAGGCGGATATGGTGAAAACGGCTGGGGACCTTCCTAGTTAAGTTGATGATACGCTGCAAGAAAGTTCGTCCCGGCACGACCACTTTGCAAGCGAATTGAAGTGTACCTATAAGGGACTGCAGCTCTACCAGCCGAGCGGAACGGCGACCCTTAAAGGAATGGAGAAGCTCCCGGGTACGGGTGAGTTTGTCCTCTGGGAGGCGTGCCTCCATGCGGGTACTATCCAAAATGACCCCCATGAATTCAAGTACTTGGGAGGGACCCAGGGTTTTTGAGGCCACAAGAGGGGCTTTCAATGACATGAAAACCTGCAGAAGGGTACTAAAGCTAGTTAACATCGGACCCGGGAGGGTTCAACGACGAGGAAGTCGTCGTGAATGTGCAGCACATGCTGAAAGCCATAGTTATTTCTGAGGATCCATTCTAGGGCCTCTAATAATTGATTAAAGATGTAAGGGGCACTACGAAGACCGAAGGAGAGGTAAAGATCAACATAAAAATGAGCTTTCCAATAAATACCCAGGAGATTCCAGTCATCAGGGTGAATGGGGATAAGGCGAAAGTCGGTTTTTGCCATATAGGAACCCGGCCCAAGTGATTGGAGAACGCGGATAGCATCGTCCACCCTAATGTACTGAAGGGAATAGGGGTCCTTGGGTATGTAATCGTTGATGCTATCCCCCCTCCGGGTAGGAGAGGTGACAAATGGTTCTCCATTCTGAAGAGTGCTTTTTTAGGAACCACTCCCACAGGGTGACATTGGAAATGGGGTAAAGGGGAAGAAGGAAAAGGCCCTGCTACCCTGCCAAATTTAACCTCCTTCTCTAGATTAGACGAGACCACCCCCGGATGTTGAGAGGCTGAAATCAAATTACGAGATACCCTAGTTGTCTGGGGACCCATATAACCTATGTGCGTGCCATATCTAAGCCCATGAATTAAGGAATTAACAAAATTTCGATCATTATGGTAAAAGAGTTCCCTTTCAAGTTCGTCAACATTGATTGGTGTGGACACTATGGGTTGCTTGCGCCGCGAACGTTGAATGACTTTATTTCTTGCCAACGTTAGCTGGTGTTGGGCTTGTGGACGTACCTAGAGGGGCCAGCTGCTGATGAACAGTTGAGGACTGAGTGGGATGGTGAGCGGCAATGGCTGCAGATGTGGGGGAACATGCAGGATCGATGGAAACAGCCGCCAGGCTTGTTGAAGCTAAAGCAGGCCAAACTTCTGCTTGATTGGTCTGAACGGTCTGGCGGGTAGGGTTGGCTTTGGGGCAGTCCGCCTGGTTGTGGTAGGGACTAGAGCACACAAAACAGCGTGGCTTAGCTATGCCAGGAAAAGTAACTGTCTACAGTTTCTAGGTCCACAAGATCCCAGGGGAGAGTTAGATCTGAGGCTGCGCGGCGGCGGAATTGTTCGTCGTAAGAAAGCCAGGCGAGACCCCAAAACTTTGCCTTCTCCCTACTAATGGTCTGCTGATACTTGAGCAGTTTGTGAGCCCTCCGGAGAAAAGCGGACACGATAACCAGCATGTAGCTGGTATAAGCATCAAGGCCACTTATGAAAGGTGTCAATTACTGGTTTCCGTGAGCGATTGAATCGGGTAACAGTAAAGTAAAATCAACGTACCCACCCTGCAGGATTTTGCTCCTCCAACACACGGTCCAGAGGGCGATGAAGGCCCAAAGGTGTTGCTGTACCAGCTGGGCGAGGTGCTGGGGTGACTCTGGCCACCTTGACGCCTGTGTAATTGACGCTTGCACTGTTTTGCTGTATCGCTCGCATCTGATCTCCAGTGAATGGCGAGGAGGCTGTTTGCGTGCCGACAGGACCTGGCTTCTTGAGTAGCTGCTCAATAGAAGAACCACCCATACTTGGATCTATGAAGGACTCTTTGTCCGAATCAGAGCTTTTAGATGACCCGGAATCGTCGCTGGCGGCCTCATCGTCAAGGTCAACATGGTTTAACGCCTCATTGGCTTTAGAGGCTTTGGACGGTTCACTTGAGCACGCTGCTTTGTTTTCATTACCCGAGTTGATCTGGTGCGGCTTGTTGATTTGGCCAGCGCCCGTTTTAGGGATGAAATCAGCTGAGTCCGTGAACCTACAGCTGGAAGGGCTCCACATCTTCACTGACACAATAGCCACTCATTGCCCGTATGTAATTAAGTTATGGGAGAAATAATTTTGCCGGGCAATGAGCGGTACGAAAAAGGGATAAAATCGTTGTCGAAGGGGAGGTGGGTGGGTAAAACAACGTGGCATTGGCCTGAAGCGTCACGGCGAAAGGAGAGCGAAAAAGACTGAAATGTCCATTTAAATAGGGTAATGAAAACCCTGGGGATCTTGAGTAATTAGCACCTATGTGTGACAACACTAAAATTACAATAATATTAATGCGGGGCAAGAATCGTGACTATCGTGACAGTGAAAATAGCTAAACATCTTCACTGACACAATATCCACTCATTGCCCATATGTAATTAAGTTATGGGAGAAATAATTTTGCCGCTGTCTTAATCACTGTATCGATTTAATATTCCAACATGAAATACATTTGACAGAACAAATAGTGACTTAATGAACACATCTCCCCAAAACTCAGAAAAAACCCTTAACCTCTAACAGAGAGAGGGAAACCTATGGGAAAGCAGGCGAAAAGCCACGCAACTCATTTTTTGTATGAAAAGCCTCTGCCACAGAAGAAGCGGGAGTGACAGCTCCCACAGCTGCAGTACTATCTGCCAAAACGGTTGCTGTACTAGACATATTCATAACTTTCTTAGTTTGAGTATAGTACTCCGCAGTATCTAGAGATCTCCAGCCAACGTGTCTTGCCACATCTTCTGTTGCCACGCCGAGGAGGGATAGTGTGATGGAACATCCACTTCGAAAACTATGCATAGATTCCCCACTATGAATGCCTAACGTCTTAAGGTGCTGAACAAGACGATTAGCAACCGCAGAACCAATGAATGGTTTGTATGTGATTGCACCCTTATTGGGAGTCCTAAATAAATGTCCGTCCCTAAGGTTAACGGCCATGAGATCGCAGAGTTGAACGTACAAGCGCAAATTGGATACCGGACAAACTGTTCTGTTAGAGTATTTTTTGACCATGAATGTGTTGGAATTTTTCCCAGTGAGGGTTTTACCAAAAGTGTGTCTAAAAAGGAAACCTTCATCGTCGGGGAGAACCAACACCTCTTTGGTAAAGATTTTGCCCAAATCCGACGCTCTATCTCCAGCAAAAAATTCTAGGCAGAAAAAAGCTAGGTCTCTAGCATAAAATGTAACGCTGCGAGGGTATAACTTGAGGCGCGAAAATGTGTTCTCTTAGAAACATACATAAGCGCAAAACTTTATCAAAAAATAAAGGGACAGCTTGTTTAGGGGTAACCCTAGCGTGAGCTTGTTCCTCGCGAATTAAAACGAGATATTGTTTAACACTATAATGCAGTTGGACAGATTGCCGGCCAAAAACTTTTCAGGATCTCGAAAGCGAAGCGTACTTGGAGAGGTATGAACAGACCCAGCAAACACCATGTGAACTGACGGTAGAGGACCGGCCCAGCTAGCAGGTTTGCCCTCCCAATCACACCACGTTTCAGTAAAGGCTTGGGATCTTAACTGAACCAAAGTACGAGCAAATAAATCGGTGGAAATCTAGAACATAAACGAAGAAAACTGAAATGAGCGAAGGGGGGAAAAGATCCCATGCAAACATAAACTATAAGAAAAAGGAGGGACCCAAACCCACTAGCCGAACCGGACCAGGAACCCGTCCGAAGACAAGTTATAGGGTGTATATTTAGAGTACCTTTCTGGACACGGTTAAGCAAGTGGAAATGGAAAATGAAACTAATAGAAAACAAAAAAACAAGAAACAAAATCAAGGAAGACCAAAACACTCTTTATTGACAATGCAAATCAAGCTACTTCACTTTCGGTTGGCATATACACGGTTACGAGAAGACCAACAGGATTTAGCGAAATGACCGCGTTTACCACAAGAAAAACAAACTTGAGCTTGACGTCTATTGTAAGGGCCGGGTGGAGCTCTAGAATTTCTAGGAAGTTAAACTGGAGGATTTTGCTTGAACGCCTTCTGGATCTCCTTTGCTATCGCCACCTCTCCTTTGCTCCCAATCAACTTAAATAGAAGTTGTTGGAATGAAGGATTATTGAGCAAAGGCCGCGTCTGCCATAAGATAATCCCGAAACGACTTGCTCGTTCATCTGCCTTCTCTCTGGCAAGATCGGGCAACTGCTCTAGGGCTACCAGAGTAGCATGTGGATGAAAAATTCCCGCTGGGCGGGCAAGGAGTTGATGAAGGAATCCCAGGGCTGAATCAGCACTACCAGCATCATGTTGCTGACGCAACAAATCCAGCTCCTTTTTCAAGTCAGCAATAGCATCAGGGGAGCTTGCTAGAGACAAACAAAAAAAAAGGCCCATATTGAGTGCGTGATAGAAAATACTTCAGTTGACATAGACAGATCATACTCCCGTGGGAGGAGGCATTACTGAATCATAGAGTCATTTTGCTCTACTTAATTAACATGTAAAGGAATGCTAAGTACAACCAGGTATAAACTAATCAGTCAATCAGTCAAACAACAAATCAATAAATAAAACAAACAATCAATCAAACAATCAATCAAGCAAGCAAGCAAAGATACAATCAAACAATCAAACAATCAATAAATCCATAAATCAAACCAATAAATAAATAAAGCTTTGTAAACGTGTAAATTCCTTGGCTCAATTGAAAAACGTCAATTGGTATAAAACAATAAATGCCATACTAAGAAAATGCGATGCAAATAAGTAGCATTGTGTTGAATAGATTGAGAATAGAGAATATGCTTATCTAACATCACTAGCATATGCTGCAAGGAGGTAAATGTACGGCATACAATGTAATCATCGCTGTATATTAGTTCTTGTGATTAATATCCTACGTAGCTGGTGGTCGAATTAAAAGTTTGTAAGCGACGAAGACAAATTGTCCTCCTCTGAGCTTGAGCTGAGGCAGGACTACTACGCTTTTGAAGATTTCTAAGACTTGACCAAATTATTGTAGGGTGGGGAGGTACTCCCTTATATAAGCTATGTGGGTATGTTCTGCCTCAAAAGTTATGGTTTTGTGAACCGTTTTGGTCTGAAATAGGGTATGTTTTGTTCACTCTGTCCTGGAATTTTGTTTCGATAATTTACAGAGTTATAATTTTCTTGCGAAGCAGTAGCGATGTTCACAACATTACACCATCTAATATTTTCATTATGTTATCGTTCTTGAAAGCCACTTCATTTTCTGGACACTTTCTTTATAAAATTTTTACAACAACAACATACAGGGTTTTTTTTACGATTCAATTCAATCGTTGACAATTTTTCTAACGCGGAACAATGCTTAAGCTCTCTATCCTGAATATTACTAAAATACCTCGCGTTTTTAATTGTAGTACTAATGAGGCATGGCTACAAAATTTTTCCACATCCTGGTTTGAGCTGGGTATGAGTTAGCCTACGTACGTAGTCGCTGAGTAAAATAGAGTGTGAGTTGTTTTAGGCACATGCACGAGAAAAGACACGCACGAGGAATTAAGGATCAGTATTTCCTAGGTTTTGTTAACTTGATACATACATATCCCGTCCTTGCCTTGGTGCACTAAATAACGTTTTATAAGGGGTGGACCATTTAACTTCTGATTGGGGTGGGGGTTTGTGATTTGGTATAGGTTCAAAATTTTTTTTAAACAAAACGTCGAAACTCCCAAGCTTGCCGCGTTCCTGACCATACTCATCTGATAATCGTAGATGGCTGAGGCATAGCGACCAAATTTTTCTTTTTTTTAACATTTCATGCGTCTCTTTGTATTGTCTTAATTTAGTTCTACCGTGAAGAGAGATGTTTGTCTTAATCAGGTCCCAGCCGGGGTACTCCCTTATATTAGCTAAACTGGTGTGTTTGTTGCCAAAGGTGATGGTTTAGAAGGAATGTAACTGTCTTATTTGTTAATGTTACACCAATTGAGTCTTCAGCTGTTAGAGCTATAACTGTCAATGCTAAACAATAAACTTCCACCCGGTTGTAAATTTATCGCTGTGCAGCTTCTTCAACGGTGCAGAGTTAGTCACGGATCGATAGTTCTCATAAGCTGACTGCTGACCGGAGGCCTGGTCAATTAACCGGAGGCCTCGTGGGAAAGAGACTCGCTCGTTGTTTACCGATGGGAAAGGAACTGATCGAACTATACTTACCTTATGGAGTTCTCATTAGAGTTAGTATCTTTAGTATCTCACATTCTACTTTGTTATGTACTTCTTGTATTTCGTCACATCGTTATATTCATTGTATTTCAGAACGGTTTCTTCATCGTTGTCATTAAAGTCTATGTGAACATCGAAGAGGTTGTTTCTTTTAACAGTGTTTCATTTTTGAGCTGCTACATCTTTTAAATGTCTCCTCGTTTTATTTTTTTATAAAGGAGCTCTGTATGGAGGCTGACCACGACTTGGAGTGGACTTGGACTGGGTATTGGATTTGTTAACAAGGATACATCACCAAGCCTATGTGCATTAAAATAATGTAGGGCAGCGTCATCGGCAGCCTGTGCCATGGCAAGCTCCTTCTCTTTTTGATTGCTATTTGGTTTGGGTGTCTTCTTTTCAACAACTTTGGTAGGTGCGTTTTCTTTCTCTCCCGTTGCCATATGTTTCACTTTGGGCCATTTTTGTTTCTTCCCCCCTGCACGTTGTTTCTTGTCAGATGCAACAGATTTGTCAGATTCCCCATTTTCACTGGCATTAAATTGGAGTTTCCTTTTTCGATTGGTGGGTGGCGTGTTGTTTGCTGCAGAGTCTTCAGTCGATTGATGTTGCTTCAAGACAGCATCAATTAACGCATTCATTTCTTCAGTTAAGGTAGCTTTGTTTTCTGTAAAGAACACTGGGATCGTTTATTCGAAAATTTACACTAGTTCATATTTTAGCCATCAGAGGTAAACATTATGCATGAGTTTCACACCTACAGGTCTCACATCAATCCTGAGACACAAATCCTAGCTTAGCTAGTAGCCCTTAAATTAACTGCTTTTAATTATGTATAATCTATCTTAGTTTACAATCGATATCTAATAGTCCACATAACTTAAATCCTGCTAGCCATGTCACAAATTCTCCAAATGCATTTTAAAAATGTTATGAAAGCCCGGTGTTCGAACCGTATTCGTCATCTCGTCTTCGATATATTCGGTTATCTTTGGAACTTGTTCGATCATGTTCGGAAATTTTCATCCGAGGATAAAATCTCACAACTTTGACTCAGAAAAAATTTGGGAGTATATATTGGTTTAATGTCAGCTTAGCATTCAACGAAACAAAATCAGCACTTGGATAACAGTAGTGTCCGCACATACATATAGCTCTAACTGTCTCCGGTAAAACTGTTCACGCCTTTTGAAATAGTGTACAATACAAAATGTAGTATGTATTTCTACTCACCTCCAATTTTCACTACTTTGGTTTCCCAATCTTTACGTTCAGCTTTTAAGGTAACTGAAGCTCCCTCTTCTCTCTTGTCTTTTGGACTTCTTGAGAGCGGCATGACATTAAACTCCTTTGTCTCTATCCAGTAAATAATGGCATATTTTGTCGAAACCTTTGCCTTGTCCAGTTTCGTCAATGATTCGGGGTTTAAAAGCTCGCTTGCAAGAAGTTGTACAGCCATAGTTATTCACTATTGAAGCTCAGTACGAAAACACAGTTTCTGAATGTAACCCGGAACGGTCAATCCGATCGATCTTTTTCAGTTCATTCAAATTTGAGCGCACAAACTGAAACTGCCTCGCTTGGGGTCACAAGGTATTCCAAGGTCTCAATTACAGTCATTCTGGGCCAATAGGATGAAAGATTTCGCTACCTACCACGTGTAGGTTTGGTTTTGGAAGAGAATGGTTTATTCAGGTCGTTTATTGTTAAAGATGCCAACCTGTATTACCGGTTTAAGTCTGCTTATAGGGAGCAAAATTAAACAGTTGCAGGGAAAAGATGAATGGCAATCAAACATGTAAAAATACCTTGTGTATTAACGTTAATCCAGCAAAATGCACCAGCTACATGTATTTAATATCTGTTTTAAATCATCTTAGTGCCTTTGTTTATTGAATTATAATTCTATTAGTAATCAAACATTTTTTGTGACTACTGTTACTCCAGTCAACAATATGATGTAAGAACACAGGACTTTATATCAATGCTGCAATATTATGCCACAAGGTTACTCTTACATGTTCAGTGTATATGAAAAATGCTAAATATACTGTTTGCTATTGGTATGAAATGCTTCCTGAAAGTCTAAACAGTTATATTTGATTGTAATTAACATATTTCATTATAATCAGGACAATGAAGTTTACATAAGATGTCAAAGTGTAATAAGTATAGCCTTACATTTTTCATAATAATCTTTTTCGGCCTTTTCTGCAAGATATCAATAAGGTTAAACAAATTGACAGTTATTGTTATAAGCCTGTTTTTTTTAACCTTCTTGAATATGAACTATAATACTGGGTTTCCAGGGTTTTAATATAAGCTGTCAAAGTGTAAAAAATGTAGCTTTACATTTTTCTGAAAGATGATCATCAGACCCTTTTTTGGTCTGTTCTGCAAGAGATAGAAAGTGAACACAAATTGACATGATTAGTTATTGTTGTAAGCCTGTACTTTTGAAACTTAATGAATACACCTATTTCAATTAACATTGTTGGATACAAGCGTAAAGCCTACAAGACCAGACCGAATGGTAGTCTGGGTATTCATAAGAATTTGCATATCGGTGGAAAAGAAATCTACAAGTTTTTATTTCGCACCTGATGTACCGTAAAACTCCATGTATAAGCCGCACCTTTTTACTCAAAATTTGGGTTCAAATCGGGGGTGCGGCTTATCTATGGCACCATCTGCGATTGGGGTTCTCATCAGCAGCCTAATTAATATTCATAAAAATATCTTAAGATGTTACTGAATAAATATATAACAAACTGAAAGTATGTTGTTGTTAATCATTGCATTTATGACTGGTAGTTGCTCGTAAAGGAGCTGTTTGTGTCAAACTTTCATCGGAACATCTTGTTCCTCGGTAGTTCTTTCGTGGTTCTTTCAAGTTGTGTGGTAAATGGCCGACCATTTCAATGTTTTTTACTTCTTGCACGACAACTTCATCCACTGGATTTTTGAATTATTGCCCTGCTTCAAGTTTTCTGCTATTGAAAGTTCCCAAACATCTCAAAAGACATGGTACTGATCCTTGGACCACCAAGCAAACTCTTACGATCCCACGGTTACCAAGCTATCGCTTCGTACATTTCATTTGAACGTGTTGAAGCAACAATGCAGAAAAAAAGAAACAAAAGAGGATTTTAAGTTCAAGACATTGTGATCTTGAACGTACAAGGTATGACAAGTAACATTTGACCATATAAAGAGTAAATAAATGTGAAAGTTTGTAACAACCGCATCATTAATTTAGTGTTCTGAAACTGTATTTGTTTGCTTACCAAACGCAACTCATCTCATCTTTTTCCCCCAAAATTGAGCTTCCAAATTGGGGGTGCGGCTTATCTACGGGTGCTGCTTATACATGGAGTTTTACGGTATTTGGTTTTCACCGAATTAGATAATTTGTTTTTCCATTTTTTTCACTAGCTGGTTCTGCTAAAATTTAGTTTGGCTGAAAGTAGCTCACTTCTACAGGTTTAAAACAAAAAGGAAGCGTTAGAAATAATGTTTTTCATGTTACTCTTCATTAGTATTCGGTGGGTGCAGCAGTTTTCTACTTTTACCCATGCTACCTTTTGGTCTTGTCTTGCAGGGTTTTAAAAACATTTTTATCCGACAATGTTAATTGAAATAGGTGTATGAACTGTAATAATAGACTACAAATGGCTGGTTTTCAAAAAGTGAAATTATACCTTTATTCATATTGTCATTCGGATCATCAGTCCCCATCACCTCACCGCTTGTCTCACCTGCTGTATCCGAGAATAGAAAACCAAAAATGTTGAAAATAGTCTGTGTACGCTATAGTAGGGGATATCTGTGATTCTTGAGTGATTGACCGGAAATGTTGTGACTGTATTTGCTTGTACATCACAACCGGAAATATTGTGACGTTGCCTTGTAATTGACACTTGAAATCAGAGACGCGACAAGATTGAGGTCGAGACAAAAAGGTCGAATAACACGTGGTGTAAAAATCGAGTAGGATTTACGAATAAAACATGGATTTGTTCTATCAAGAGGCATCGCCCAATAAATTTCAGAATAATAAGTAATGAAATTAATAGTTACTGCACTACATCACATAATAATAGCAAACAGGTGACGAGAATCATGATGACAATTTAAAAACCTTTCAGTTGGTCACCTGCCTGCTTGGCAATATATGGGAAACAAGCCGAGACATATGTACTAACAGTGGAAGGAGCATAATGGTGGTTATACATGTATGCAATAAAAAGTGCTAAAACAGGGGGTGAAATAGGAAGAGTAGTAAAAAGCCCAGGCAGTGTGACATGTAAAAATTGATAAAAAGCTTCCAAGCATGCCGATAAGTTGGAAGTAATGAAGGTTGAAGGCAGGACTTCAATAGGGTAGATATTATGGGTGCCAATTTTGTGGCTGCAGATGTAGAGGAATGTCTGTTGGCTGGTGTTCCATATGTGCTGGTGCCAAACGCTTGAAATTTTCTACCTGACAGGGATAACTGAGCGGCACCTAATGACCCTTGCACGATGGCACGAGCCAATCCAGAAGCGGAAGCTGTGGATGCCTAAGTAGTCAGAACATCAGTAGTGGACACCAGAGGCACCCCTGGCAACTGACTGGAAATGGCTGCTGGCAGTAGCACTGGACTTATCACAGTGTCTGTCCTTGACATCAGAGGCGATGCTGATAAATTGCTGGGAGCTGTATTATTGACTCTTAATGAAGAATCCACCACGGCAGAACTGCGGGGAGTGGCAGGGGAGTGCCTTCTAGTTACTTCCTCAGCAACCCTAATCACCAGCTGGTCCATGATATTAGGTGGGAGGGAGAGTGGTGGGTCTTCTTCTAGAGGGGCGTTTGTATTCGCAGATGATGGCGGTGCCGAGCGCCTTGGCCTCTTCCTTGTAGGTACGCTCGTGGAGGCAACATTGACCGCTTTTACTGAAGGATTGCGCCAACGTAATGACCGCTTTGGAGGCATATTGTGTATGCAAAAGAAATTCACAAAAAGGGCAGAATCTGAAGACAAAAATATTCTGGAAAAAACACTGTTATGCGACCAGTCATGGGTAGCAATTAAAATTGAGGCAAGGGAAGCCTGTGAAACAATAAGTCGACGCAATAGCCCCCTTAAATGCCAAACAAAAAACAAATACAAAGATACAACAAATAGATGAATCCATAATAAAAATGGTGGATGAACCACCCTTTAACAATGGACGAATCCACTTATGAGGATGAATCCTCGAAAAAATAATGGACGAATCCACCCACAATACAACAAATGGACGAATCCATAATAAAAACGGTAAATAAACCACCCTTTAACAGTGGACAAATCAACTTATGAGGACGAATCCTTGAATAATACAAACTAAAGTGGACAAGCCACAAATAAAAATGAGGACGAATCCCCAGTAACAAAGGTCATGATGGCAATAAACAAGTGGGCAATGCCACCCCAAAAAATTATGGTACCCATGACTGGACTACAGCAGAGCGTAGATAATAACTTAAAAGGCGGTATGTCGAGGTGTCAAAAATTCAAAGCATTTCCAAGGCACTCCTATAACTCCGATACAAATGATACTGACCCGCTGGGTTAACGTGAATGTTTAATACAATGTGATCACTGAATATCGCCAAAAGGCGATAGCTGGTACAAATGATAACTAAGAAGATAATAAGACACAGCAACAAACAACTGGCCACGTACCTTTGATAGAAATGGATGACGAAAAAACACTTCTTTCCCCAACGAGTAACAAAAATGAATGTGACACAACAGCGGTTGACAGCTTCCAATGTCACGCACTCCCATAGGGGGCATCAACTGGAATCCCCGTGACCCCTTTTTTTTCATTTAAAGATTTTTTTTTCATTTTCAGCATGTTGCAAAGCGGTATACAAACAAGCATACAAAATACAAATCACACACATGTACATGCACACTCCCACACCCCCATGACCCCTTGGCATATACCCGGATGTGTGTCACACAATAAGTAACGCAACAATTTACAAATTATAACAATCAGGAGAAAAGCATAAAAATCCTATTCGCAAGCAAATATGCTATTTGTCGAGACTCGAGTTTAGATGGCGCATGTTCTAGCACCTCACACACCACAAGAGAAACTTGTACGGAAGGGCGAGAAAACTTTGCTTCTTGCTTAACTATCTCAATGAAAAAGGAACGCTTACATACATACATAAATGTAGTCTAGTCTAAGATAAACATAACGCATAAATGTCAAACTAAAAAGATAAATGTCAGTGAAGTTCAGCTATTGTGTATTGGGTGGTGTTTCCAGTGTTCTGATAGATAGGTTGGACAGGAAGATTTTTCTTTTTAGGAGGTAGTGGAGGTAGGCAAAGATTCCAGCAGTGATGGTGATGGAGGTGGCGAAGATGGTGGAGCTTGTGAAGAAATGGATGGCAATGCATACATGATAGCGTTCGTTCAGTCCATGTTCGGTGCTTGATTAAAACAAAATATGTAGCGCAGAAATTTTCTTCTAGATTTATATATTACAACAGTTCGGAGCATGAAAGCGCAGCGCAGAAAGAAAAATCTCAAAACAGAATAACCAGAAGAAGCGGAGCCAAATTGACAAAATAAAAACTTGTGGTTAATTAATTAGATGAAGGCGAAGATGTGCTAGTTACTGATGTGCTTGGGGTGGTGAAGTTTGGATGATTGTAGGTAGAGGATGAACTTGAGATGATGAAGGATGACTGTGTCGAAAGGCTTGAACTGTTGGAATAATTGGATGGCAGCGAATGATTAAGAAATGGAGAAGGTAACAAACATAAACTTGGTGGTGATGGAAATGATGAACAGTTGAGGTAGGCAGGCCATTCTCGATGATGTGTAATGAAGACGTGGTGGCAGGCAGCGTAAACAGAAAAGCAAACATTCTGACGTGGCAGTAATAATAATAATAAATTTAATTTTTAAAGAGGAAACCTACATCACAGTCAGTGGTTTACAATAGGGTCCTCAATTACAAATAAAAATACAAAAGTCTATGAAAATTACTAATTTAAAACTACCATATTAATTCTAAGTTACTATAAAATATTAAATATAAACTAAAACTAAAGTAACTACTGAAATGCATGCAATACATGTTAAATATATGCAGCTAAATTAGAACTACAAATTAAAATTTGGCTTTGGACAGGCCATGCTTAAATGTAGCTATGGTGGGTGTTTCTCTAAGAGTAATGTCTAAGGCATTCCATACATCTGCATCTGTTTTACTGCAGTAGCAGTAAAACAAAATGTGGAGAACAAAACCGAAATAATGTTGAGCAAATCACAATCCTTGAGAGTGGTGAACATCCAGAAGTAAATAAAGGAAGAAAATGGAAAATAATATTGTTCCGTTGAATGTGAGGTAAATTATCTTCGCCAGCTGTTAAATTGTGGAACGGGCAAATACCACGAACTTACAACGTAATACTCTTGCATGTTGCCCCAACAAGAGGGCAACATAAAACAAAAAACACGACCAGTGTAGAGAAGAACTCAACAGCGTACATCTTAGTCAGGTTGTTAGTCAGAGTGACTGTTAAACTCTAATGAAATCAGTTGTAGTGTGTGAAATAACATAGAATGACTGAATAATACAATAGACTTCCATTTCAAATTAGCAAATTAGATTTGGCCAGCAAATTAGATCACAAGAAACTCACTCTAGCACAAACCAGTTGTTTCAGTGTATTTCAATTTTTGGTGTAGTTTTCTTACATAAGTAAACAACACATATAGTTCCATGAGAAATAGAAATCTAATGACAGAGAAACAGGGCAACTTGATTCATAAATTTGCCAGAAGTGAGTTAGGTGTAAAAGTTCAAGTCGTGTTTAGTAACAAAGGCTTTGAATAACTGAATAATAACCAAAGTTGTGATTGCATCCTTTCAGTATCTGGGATATTTTGAGAGTTGTCAAACCACGCGTGTTCCAAGTGGAAATGAGCAAAATAAAGCGAACTTGAAAAAATATATCGTGGTTCTCTCCGGTCAGGATTTTGTCGACACCGTTGAAAACGAGCGTTTCTCAAGCAGTTAAGATAAAACTTGGAACCCTAAGAGTAATGATGAAAAACAAGAAACTTCGCCGGGTTCAGTGAAGGGTCATTATAATTGAATTTATAGACCTTTGAGAGCGGAACATTCAGCTGTAGCTCTTGTTGGTCTACATTGTCACATATACTGCTTTTCAAAAATTGCCGCAAGAAATATACAGTCGAAGCTCTCTTAAGCGATGTTTTCACCTGAGTAAAGATGCTATATGATAGTGCGTTTTTCACCTGAGTTAAAACATGGCTTGAAACTACCGTCTGCCCAAATCAGGCATTCATTTAAAAGAAAAAGTTATTTCTTTTTAATTTTCCCAAGGCTTATTGCCTGAATTCGAAGCGTTTTGCCCGAAAATATTTCAAATTTCTGAACCTGGGTGGAACGTGCAAACTAGTGAAAACAAATTCAACTTGCAAAGCCGAGATGCTGTTTAATAATCTGTTTAGTGCCTTTTCAAACAAAGAAGTCATATTTTGAGAAAATTGAGCTATATACAGTGTAAACCGATCTGGCTAACATCACTGGTTTGTTTTACATTGCTCACACGCTAAAACATTTGGTGAACGTAGACTGAAGAGAGCAAACGTAAGTACTATATTTTTTACTTTAATGGTAACCTTTGGTGAGTTAGACTTTGAGCTGCTCTTCTTTCGTCCTCATATTGACAAGCAAGCAAGCAGAAATATATATAAATATAAACAAAAAAATAACAAAACAACAACAACAAAAATATAAATATATTACATTACAATATGCAAAGCTACGATCCCGCTTTTCACAGTTTGTCTCGTTGTTCTCGCGCTAAGTACTGAAAATGACGAGAGGAAAGAAAGTATGCACGGTCTAGTCTCAAGCATTCATAGATTTCGTAGATATCAACTGGAACATTCTCTAACACCCACCACGAGGAGCTTTGTGCTTGCAGCTTTACTAGCTGTTCGTGTGCGTAGTTTGATCGAACACATGCTTGTCATTGAGTTTTAAACCACGTGCAATGGTTCTGATTTTAAAACAGTGCAGAGCTTTTCAAAATCACCAAACTGAATCATTTTGCTCGGTAGAACAGCAGTGTGCATGTGTCATTGTGGTGCAGGGTTGTCATACACATAAAGCTGAATCCGTGACAAACAATCCCTTTTTGGGGTTCTATGAATCCAAAGCTTTTCAAACCAAAGTGGAATTGGTTTGATTGAAATGCGTTTATTGACTCAGTTCAAACCAAGCTCATTTATTTCTGAAAACAATATACATGTCGTTTGAAAATTGATTGTTTTTCTCAGTCGCTCCCTTATTCGTTTTAGGAGACTTATAAAACGTGTTCAGAGGAACAGCCAAGAGGATCAGTTTACTGACAGTTGGTAAGTTATAAGTTAAATTAAGGACGGTGCCTCCTTTTGTTACTGCGCATTCGTTCTGCGCATAATTTCTGGCATCATTAGCGCGCGCATACAGAACATTGCGGAATCTCTTTCAGGCTAAGCTCGGCAGGGAAATATATGGTCGTTTTCTTCATATAACTTACAAAAACGCGTGGTGACCCCTACTTTTTAGCTCAGGATGAGCTTATCGTTATGGTTTGGAAAAATTTGTTAGTTTATCGTCAGTTTATAGGTGTAAACTTTTCTTGGTAATTCCGCTGACCAGTGCATAATGCTTGAAAAATCACAACACTAAACAACATTGCGGGCGCAATATTTGGTAGTTATTGGGGGTTGGGTGGGTCGGGGGTAGTAGCCCGATCGCACAGCGAAAAAAATGGCGGACTGTTTCCGATTTTCAGGACGGTATCTCTATTTCTCTCGTCTTATACATTTAAAGATAGACCTTTTAGGAGTTCCGATGCCAACAAACGGATAAATTCTGCAATTCCTTCGTTCCTCGGTTTGAGAAATGCTTCTGTCACGAATTTACATCACTGTTGTACATCGACAAAATTTGGAGATGAATCAAGAGGTTTATACAACTTCACTGAAGCACCGGCGGTTCCAGCAGGGAATATTTTAGGAATGATCGATCGATCGATAGCTTAAACAGGTATTTGAATAAGCTTAAATATTTTGGCTGCAAAACCTTTTTGCTTGTTATTGTGTAGACCTGAAGTTTATTCATAGTTTCCGTGTAGAATTAAAGCAGGCTTCATCTGAGGCTTGTGTTTATAACAGCACATATTATTTTAAATTTCTCTGATGGATTTTTCTACTATAGTTTTATTAAGTTATAATTTCCCAAGGTGGGGGAATTTGTTCCGATTTGAAATGCAAGTAGAACAATCAAAATGTTTTGATCCCTGTGCTTCTCAGTTTACATGTAATATGGACACTTGTACTTGTTTTAGCTCAGGATGAGCTTATCGTACATGTATATAAAAGACAAAGGATTCATTACCTCTGTTTCAAGTACTTATGAACTGAACGTAATATTTCTACTAAGAAGCCTACATGCACCTTCACATCTAAAGCCTGGTTTTCGCTTGGCACACAAGCACAAGTGCAAGAGTCCGTATAAACTGACAAGCTCAAGGAAAAAAACATTTTGATTGTCCTGCTAATGCACGTAGCTGTGTTTCTCAGTGTTTGTATGGACTCCAGCCTTTAATGCTACTCTCCTTCATCTTCAGACTTTATGCTATAAAATTTATTATTAAATGAACAAGTTACAGTCCGACTACTGTAACCGGGGCCACCCAGACAATCACAAGGCAGAATGGGAAGAATACATTCCAACATGTTCGATTTGAGCCAATTAAAAGTCAAGTACAGAACAATGAAATTTCAACTTTAAAAGTTTAAACTTGTTCACTCATGAAACTTATGATGGATGCGTTGACTTTTGATTGGTTAACTTTGTCCAGGTGGCCCTGGTTACAGTAGTCAGACTGTAAAATGTAATGAACCTACCACTGTTAAGCCAGAGGGAGGGGGAGGGGGAGGGGGGAATATGTGGGGCATTAAATGTCATGTACCTACCACTGTTAAGCCCGAGGGAGGGGGGGGGGGGGGCATATGTGGGGCATTTAACTTTTCAGAATAATTTTTTGTCAAAATCTCTACCCTAGGACCCCCACAATGGGTCAAATCAGATCAAATTCCCCAATGGGCACATTATATATTACAGTCAAACCCCAGTGGCCACTTAATAGGGTTCGACTGTTGTGTATTTATAAATCATTTTGATTGGTATATCTTCAAATTGCCAGGGATGGAGATGGTAATGGAGACCAGCTAACAGTTAAAATTTTGACCATTTCTCAGCTATCAGTTAACCCCCATCAGGACCCTTTATGAACTACACACTATTGTTGTTCTAAAGCGGGAAACTTATAAAACATTTAAAACATTTAACTGTTGTAACTCACTATTGACTCCCGGTACAAAATATGTCAAATAACTCCTTGCCCAGATAACATATCCATAGGAATATGTATCCCCATGTTTCACAGACAAGAGCCATATGCATTCAATGAATGTCAAAATATCAAATACATTCCCGAGCTGGCTCACAAGTGCCTTTAATTCTACTATAGTTATATTAAGTTATATTGTATGAATAAATTCCCTTTTCATCTAAATCAGTCTATAAACACAAAACATTCATTTCATTACCTCTGTTACACATTGTAGGTTAATATTTCTACTAAGAAGCCTACATGCACCTTCACATCTAAAACCTAGTTTTTACTTGGCACACAAATGCAAGCGTCCATATGACATGTAAACCGAGAAGCACAGGGATCAAAACATTTTGATTGTTCTACTTACATTTCAAATCGGATCAAACTCCCCACCTTGGGCAAATTATATACCTATAAGTATACTTCGTTTTGTATTTATAAATAATTGAGCAATGGAGGTCAAATTCCCTGTATATGCCCAGCCTGCCCCCTACCCTTCATTGATAGGTGCATATTTACATAAATACCAGAGTCAAACCAGCAGAACTTTAAAATAATACTCAATAATTATTTCAATGTTATTGTGTTTTGGTATGCAATAGTGGAAACTGTATCAAAATAATCCCCTTTTGTCAGATTTGGCCTGGAATCCCCATTTCTCATACCTCCAATTCAAGGCTTTTCACAGGGAAGGGCCAACAACTGCATTCAATGAATGTCATTAATAACAATTACATCCTGAGCCTTTGATTATGTTATAAAATGGAAGCGGTAAGCCTATTAAACATATGATTAATTTTTTGTTGTGTGCAAAAGTTATTTAGACTGTATTTTTGGTATACCAGAGGAGAGCTGTCAGTGTTGATAATGGCTAAGTTGCGATGATTTTTAATTAAAAAACACAAACAGTAGTTGTTATATTACCATTTGTTAAATATTTTAAAGCTTTTTATATTTATTGTCGCTTCTGTGTATGTCAAGGCAAATTCAAAGGGAATCTGTGAAAACATTTTTTTTCCTTTTTTGCCCGCGAAAATACTATTTCAGCATTTTTTTCCAAATTGAAGCTTGATTATCTCTGGAAAATGCGTGGTACCCCCAATTTTCTTTTTGGATTCCAATAGCCCTTGCTAAGATCTGCTTTTCCCGCATAGTCATAAACCGCGCAAAAATACTTTGGTATTAGGAGGCACCGTCCTTAACTGAACAAGATTGAAAAAGAATGAAAAACTTTGAATTGAATCCTCTTCCAACCATTTGCTTTCTAATAATGCCCGTCCATCTATCTCTTCCTGAAGGAACTTCTGTGCAACTTCATCACCAAATAGGTCCAAAATCCATCCTTTCACTTGTTCTTGTGACCAATCTGCAAATAAAATAACCATCATTAAGGATACTTCCACCCTTCGCGGGTGTCCTTCAGAAAAATTTTTGTACACATGCTAGTTTCAAGAGAACGTTACCAAACTATATGTCAATAGAAAGCTTAATAACTGTAGTTTTCGATAAAAATATAATTTAAGCGACTTTTTTCTTTACGAAGTGTCAGGAGCCGGTAGAACCCCAAACGTCCGAGTGTTGTGCGATTGAATTTATCGGGTATCGAATACCGCCGCATTAGCGAAAGACCTGTACAGTGTTATTCACAAGGCATCAATCAACAAATCCGTGTCAGGCTTTTTAGAAATTCTGATTGGTTATTTAGATATCCTTGTCCAAAGTTGGAGTGGCTAAAAATATACGAGATGTGTTGCGTAAATGGTCGCCACGGGAAAAATATTTGAAATATCAAAATGTCCTGACACGGTTTTGTTCATCATTACCCCTGTAATGTTTTGGCCAAATTTGACGAAAATCCATTAGATCTACATACCCTATAAATTCGTTCAAAGTCGATATATTCTACCCAAAATCAAATGCGAGATTTCAGCTAATAAAGATTCGTAAACAAACCACGCCTCCAGAGGAGATTATATCGCCTATGACACCGCGAGCCAATCAAGAAACAGGATCCCGTGGCGTCAACTACAATGGAACAGAATTTCCCGGGAAAAGTATCGCAATGCCGTCACGTTTGCTTTCTCGCTGCGGCATTTTCAAGTGAAAGATCGATCTGCGAAATGGGGAAGGTAAAAAACACTGGGAAAAAACGCGGCAAGAACAGTCAGAAGAAAGATGAATCGACTGGCGAATCTGCCGAAGTTAATGTCAACAATGCTCCAGTATTTGGTGGCTTCGGTCGCTTCTGATTCTTCTTCTTCATCGGATAAGCTTTATGTCCGATTCCGACATATACTCTTTGGAACTTGTGCTTTCGATAGCTTTTATTTTTAAGCTTCCCGCTCATTCGATGTCAAGCTTGGACAGCTTGAAGGATCTTGGCCAAACCAAGATCCTTTGTCGCTTTCCGCTAGCTCTTGTTTACTTTCTTCAGCGAAAGCTTTTTCAGCTTTCTTCTTCGGTCCTGTTTTTTTCTTGACTTTTACCCAAGGACTTCTTTCGTTTTTAGACTTTTTCATCGCATGTAAACATTTCCGGCGCGGGACAACTAATTCCACGTGAAAATTCAAAATGCGAGTTGATTAGTAAATTTAACCAGCAGTTTGTGCAGAGAGTTGCATGGTCGTGATTGTCATGAAACTTTCAGATACAAAACTTGAGAGCTCTTTGGCTTATTTGATGAAGTAAGGAAAAAATATGTCGTCGGATTTCAAAATTATGGGCATTTTTTGGAAAAATGCGGTTTTAAAAATATGCTGATATTTCCAACGTTTTTACTCCCACCAAAAAATAAATAACATTTTCTTAAAATTGAAACGCTTTTAGTTTGGGATACCAAAAATCAAAGAAATCTGTTATATTTATCCCACCAAAACGCACAACTCAAAAATGTAACCAACGCGCCAATAAATAGTATCAGGCCACCTTAAACATAACAAAAAACTTGTGTCATTACACAAAAACTTGTGTCAGTGAACGTTGACTTCAATCGATATCTATAAAACTTTACACAAAACATGGGGGCGACGTGACTACACTTGGGGGCGACTTGACTACACTTGGGGGCGACTGTTCGATGGGGTGACGTGACCCACATTCGTCCAAAGCTAAGATGAGATGTCTTGGATGTTCAAACAAAAATTCTCTAGAATTGCGGTTGTTTTGCCCTGAAGATGATTTGCCCGAAGACGATTTGCCCAGACTGAAAGTGTACATGTATTCCCCAGTCTTTATTTGCTAGTCCGAATTTTTATGTCTATTGGAAAAAGCATTCGCCAAAAAGAATGACCTATTTACTGTGCTTTACACGAGTAGCAGTTCATGGCCAAATGCAAACAAATATACAACAAAATGTGATCAAAAACAAAAAAAAAGTAGTTGGAAGTAGTTTATGAGATTGCAAGGATGGAAATGGATTTACAATTCACAAGTCAATCAAAATAGTGAACCTCTCCATCCAAAAGTGAGGAAATGAAAGGAAAATTAATTCCGAAATATTTATGAATTACAAACTCAAGATATCAGGTAAAAGAGATAACTGATCAAATCTGAGAAATGTACATGTATAGCCGCTTTTAAGGTTTTCAAATTCCCATACATTTGTCTGTAATCCGAGCTGCCGTTCGCGTAAAAATTAATTTAGAAACATTTGTATGAAAAACTTAAAATGCGATTCCTCGCTTCCCAGCTTCATATTTGATCGATAAAATATTTTGCTAGGTATCTTCACCTTGTTTTTCATAGAAATTGCAGAATGTTTAATAATCTTCCTTAAATTATTGGGCATCGAACTCTCAACTTTTACATTTAAGCTTATGTAAATTTTGCCGTGTTTACTCCCCAAATAAGGTCTATTCTTCGCATTCGATCAAAGAAAACGCATGAAAGAGTCTATGAAAGACTTGTTACATACAAATTTGTCCTGCACTAAAGCATCTGTCTTTTGATCATTTCTGCTAAATCGACAGTAGATCTAAAAGTCCAAATATAACAAAAAGCTTACCTCGGACGTTCGCAGGTTTGGTTGCAGTCGACGATGTTGGTTCCCGCCGCTTTCCTCTGTGCTTGTTGTTGGACTTTCATCAAGGATTTTTCTCACCTCGTCGTCATTCTCATGGTCACTACTACAGCTAATCTCATCTGGTAGACCGATATTTCTTTGCTTTAGTTGCAGATGCCATGAATCTTTATTCCAGCTCTATTTCACAGCTCTCAACAGAAGAAATTCTTGGGGCAAAAAGGTGGGAAAACAGACAACACATTTCTTTATACCAAAACTGTTTCTATCTGATTGGTTGCTGAAGCTTTTCCTCCATTTGATTGGTTGACTACATGCAACGTCATGCGGTTGGACGCTGTCCTGTGGCACTGATGGCTCATATAACTAAAAACGGATGGGGATGTTCCTTCGGCGTGAAGGAAGGAAATAGGAGACGTCTGCACGTGGGCTATGTTCATTTATTTTTATATAGAGCTAGTGAAAACAAGAAAACCCCAGCTCACAATGACTTTTAACCCCAACCTGTGGGGCATTTGACCGTGCAACTGCTCATATAGTGGGGAATTTGATCAGAGTCAAATGCCCGGGGGTTTGCCTGGGGTGGGGGGGGGGGGGGGGGGGGGTGATCGCGCTTGGAATTGACTGATACTTAATACATTTACTACTAAATAAAGGGATCATCTTACTCAAGATTGAAGTTACCAAACTTCGTGAAATTCTTGGATTTCACCCACGTGACATCGACCTTGACAACGGTCGCTATCCGCCATTACTGTGCCCCTCGAAGCGTAAACAAAGATTCGCAATAGAGAGATTAGTGGGAGATTTGAATGGAACATGGTTCACTGTATAGTCGTTGGTTGCGGATCAAAAAGTGGAAAACACCCAGTAAAATTTGCTTGTATTCCAAAAGTGATAACAAATCAAGGTGCAGCACACGAAGAATTGACCAGAGAGCGCAGAAAACTGTGGATTTTGGCGATAAGCCGAGGCGATACTGCCTCAAAGAAAGTCCTTGAGAGCGAGCGAGTGTGTAGTCGCCACTTCGTTCATGGAAAACA
Organism: Desmophyllum pertusum; assembly: GCA_029204205.1. NCBI lineage: Eukaryota > Metazoa > Cnidaria > Anthozoa > Scleractinia > Caryophylliidae > Desmophyllum > Desmophyllum pertusum. The sequence goes on from MU825396.1 coordinate 10,519,352, forward strand.
CCCGGTAAAATTTGCTTGTATTCCAAAAGTGATAACAAATCAAGGTGCAGCACACGAAGAATTGACCAGAGAGCGTAGAAAACTGTGGATTTTGGCAATAAGCCGAGGCGATACTGCCTCAAAGAAAGTCCTTGAGAGCAAGCGAGTGTGTAGTCGCCACTTCGTTCATGGGGAACCTGCAAAAGGTTGGGATAAGGGCAATGTAGACTGGGTTCCAACTCTGAACCTCGGAAAGAAAGTTTACAAGGATGCTGAAACGGCAGAACAGCAACAGAAAGAGGCGGCTGCGAGGAAAGTTAGAGTAGAAGAGCGCAACAAGCGGGCCTTAGAACAGCTTCACCGGAGGTTGCAGCGAAAAAAACGGAGTTAGACCAGGCTGGGGAACGCATTCATGACATCAACTTTGAAGCTGATGCCGTTGCGGCAAATTCTGTGCCCTCTACGAGTCCCACCGAGGGAGCAGAAGGGACCGATGAAACAGAAGAGAGTGTCTGAGCGCCATGAGCAGGCGGCTACTTCAAGTACAATGGAGTGTGAGGATGGCGGCGAAGACTCGCTCGTTGAAACTCTTCAGGAAATGTTCACCTCAATGGATGTGGGATCACAGACTGAAGAATTTAGATTTGAGAGACCAGAGTATCAGGAAGCTGAGATGCAGACAAATGTTTCGTTCTCCAAGATATCAAGCACCGAACAAAGAGTATTTTGACTCGGACGAGAAGGTGAGATTTTATACCGGTCTCCCATCGTTTCAAGTCTTCATGGTTGTCTATGAGCATGTAGCCCCATTTGTCTCCCGCCGCTCTCAAAGTCTGGACAGTTTCCAGGAATTTGTCTTGGTACTCATGAAGCTGCGGCTTAATATGCCTTTTCGGGATCTGGCTTATCGTTTTCTTGTATCAATGTCTACAATCTCGAGGATCTTCACAGCCTGGGTCATTGCCATGGATACACGATTGTCGTGTTTTGTAAGATGGCCAGAACGAGAAGATCTGTGTAGAACTATGCCAATGTGTTTCAGGTATACATTTGGTCGAAGTGTAACTGTCATCATAGACTGTTTTGAGGTCTTCATCGAAAAACCTTCAAATTTACTGCCCCAAGCACAAACATTCTCAAATTACAAACACCACAACACCATCAAGGTCCTGATTGGTATTACACCACAGGGCAGTATTTCATATGTGTCTGAAGCTTGGGGTGGCCGCACTTCAAATAAATTATTGACAGAGAACTGCGACTTTCTGGACAAACTTGTGCCTGGGGACACCGTAATGGCTGATCGGGGCTTCACAATTAGTGAAAGTGTTGGTTTGAAGTAAGGGAAGTTAGTCATCCCAGCATTCACCAGAGGGAAATCTGAGTTAGATCCCATTGATGTTGAGAAGTCAAGAGGTATTGCCAATGTTAGGATCCATGTGGAGAGAGTTATAGGACTCCTGCGTAGGAAATACACATTTCTAGAAGGAATCATCCCTACAGACCTTCTGGTTACTCCTGTCAAGGGTCACGAGTCGCAGGTACCTTTAAAGTGCCCATAACCTTTTTTATTTTATTTTCTCATCTGAATCTAAACATCACCCAAGGAAATTCTGCGAAAAATTTTTGCGATTTGCAGAAAACGCGAATTGTTTATGAATTTTATAAAACTTTCAAATTTGCCGCCATTTTGGATCACCATTTGCTTTAGTCTCCCCTGGGTCCTTCTCGGTTCACAAAGGATCTGTGACGTAGATTAAGGAACACGTGACATCAGACAAAGGAACTGTGACGTAGATTAAGAAACACGTGGCTTCAAAACAAAGGAATTGTGACGTAGATTCAGGAAAATGTGAGCCCGTCGGCCTTCTTACAGCGGGACGGGTATACCAAACAAAAATAGGATTTTGAAGATTTGAAACATTCATAAAAAATTCGCGTTTTCTGCAAATCGCAAACATTTTTCGCAGAAATTCCTTGGGTGATGTTTAGATTCAGATGAGAAAAGAATAAAAAAAAGTTTATGGGCACTTTAATTGATAGAATCCTGAGGGTATGCTCTGCACTTGTAAATTTTTGTCCTCCAATTGTTCCATTTGAATAGAATTTTTGTTCTTTATGAGCATAGGTGGTAAAAGTCTGTCATGGTCAAGGCTGGAAATTAACCTTGATTTCAGCTAAATGTGACAAACTGGTCACCATTTGCATTGGGTAGAATGTATAATTTTAGGTCACCAGCTTTTAAAATTTTCAGTCCTGATGGTTAAAAAATATTTATTCAGACTTGGTAGGGGTACCTAGCACCTGAGCAGATGCAATGTAGCTTGCCCAAGAAAAATGACTCAGGTACTGGCACCATGCCTAAATTTTTGTATGAATACCTCTGAATAAAAAGTGCTTTAATTTATATAGACCATTTTCTCAGCTCAACTTTAGGACTGATCAACAAGAGATTACCTAATAGAGGCTGATTTCCTTCTTGCCAGTTCTTAACTTTAGCTTGTTGAACACATAACAGTACCTGAGAAAATGGTCTATTGTGCCATACTCTGCCATACTTGGCAGATGACCAACAAGCACGTTCATAGTTAAAATAAATAATTGTAAAAGGGATAAAATATTGTTTCAGGGTAGGAACTGTAATTACTGGCTCATGTTGAGCATTTCCAGAAAATATCTGTACCTGCACGCAGTTGGCATTTTAATATATTTATATTCTATATATCCCATTTGATAAAGAAAAACCATCAAATCTTACAAATTAAAAATCCTTCAAGGGGAGGAGTGAGGGGATAAGGCAATTCAGAGATAAAAGAAATGGCCACCATGTGGGGGGGTACAGATATTTTCTGGAATTGCCCTCTGTTTTGTTTAGGGGTACCTGTCCTGGAATTCCAGAGATCCCCACCAGGGGGACCCAGATCTGCCCATTATAGTAAATATACATTTCTGATTTAGCAACATAAAGAGCACCTTGGCACTACAAAGTACAACACGATATACTGCCAGACTGAATCCGATTTTTGGAAATGCAAAATGAAAAATAACCTGGTTATTATTTATTTTTTCCATTTCACAATAATGTTATTAATGCGGTTTAGCATTCTTTCTTTTGCCACGGAAATTGAGGCATCTGACTCTTGGCACTCATAGTGTGTGGGAGTACTCATAGTGCCAATGTTATTAAATTGCAAATGTATAATTAAATAACAAAGAGGGTCAATCTCATACTTATTTTATAATTGGCAATAAATAAACAAAGGCTCTTTGATAGTTTGTATATATTTGTTAAGCAGTTGTAATGTTACATTGTAAATAACAAGGAACTTTGAATGGAATGGAAAATATAAGCTTATTATGAATCAACATTGTAATTTGATTATTTGTACCATTTTTAACTCGTGAATGCGCGCATGCGCAGAACGAGTTGTAGCATTTAGTGGACAATGTCACTCGGTCAATGGGCTGTAAACTTTTAATCGCTAATTAATCAATTAAATTAATGTATGCATTAATTCCCTCTTTTTTTTTCTTTTTTTTTTTTTCTTTTTCTTTTTGAAACGGTTGTGGGATTCGAACCCTCAAAGTCCTGCTTTGGAACTCGGAACCTTACCACTGCGCCACGCCAGCAATTGTTGATTTGAAGGTGTATACGAAACATATAAATACATATGGGGGTGCCTTTGTGCCATTGTTACTACGCTGACCGAAATTACGACTACTGTAGGCTCAAACTTTGCTAATCTGGCTCGTTTCAGTACGGCTTTTTGGGCTGGATAACACTGATAAAACAGGCTATAGGAACTTTTTTGTAGTGAATGAATGCCTTAGTTTTCGGGTCAACCGGACGATAGATACAGTGACGTTTTATCTCTGGACACGCTGGATCCATCTGTGCGCGGGAGCTGTCTATGGCGTTTGCGAATCAAGGCGTTTGTGTTCCCTGACAAAATATTCAAGACCATTTAAGTGAGAATTCGTGTGGCACACCACAAGCTAAGTATTTCTAGCTCTTTCGATCTTTAAGCAAAACGAACACAGTACCCTATTGGTTTCTTGTTAGAAGACGGTGTTTCTCTGCTTTCTATGATCAAAATCATCATCCATCCTGTGGGTGCCAAGTGTCGCATAGGGCATATTAAATTACGATCAAAATACACCTTCAGTAAAGTTCTGGAAAGAAGTAACAGTCAAGAATACACGATCACCAAATAAGAGGACATAATTATTGAAGTCATCCACTCTCAAGACAAGCAAGTTTTCAGGACTTTAATACGAGAACGGTGCCGTTCGGTAAGTGATATTTTTTAATGTTGTTTTTCTTGATTGATCACAATTCAAACAACGTTCGTACTCGGACGTATGAAGCTGTACGATTTCGCTCGATGAAAAATTATAGCAGATGATTCTAAAAGGAAATGTAGCATTTTATATTTGAATTATTTGTTGTTTGTTGTTGTTGTTAATTCAATATTCTCTGAGGAGAATTAAATATCTCATCGTGTTTTGTTTCATGAAGTACCATTTTATCTGGATCAGTGTGTATTTTCTTTATACTAGTTACAGTTATCGCAAAGTGCCAACAACATAGAGGAGCGAATAATTGATAGAAAGCTTTAAAATATATGATCATGAAACATACACGTTAAAATCTGACCGGCATTACATTGTAAATATTAAAGACAACACGAAAGTCCCAGTTTAATTGATGACAAGATAACAAAATTAATACCCCATCCTAAAGTTGATTAGAAATCGAAGATGTGTCTTGGTTTGATGAAATTGTCTGTCATTTTAGTTGCATGAATGGTTGAAAGAATTTTAAAATTATTATTGGAACGAGGAAGCGTTGCGTGACGGGGGACAAAACAAATAAGATTAACCTTTCACTTTCATAGTATCTCAATATGTTTTTTTTAATAGGAGAGCAAAACCATTTTTGATAATTTAAATGTAGCTAATTTTAGTCCAAGGATTGCAACTTCATAAATAACTGAAGTATTTTTCTTTCCAAGAGTTTCGTGTATGACAGAATGAATGTTTACATATAAAATTAATTTTATATTGTGCGTGCGAAGCACAGACTACACAAACAAGATCAGAACGTTTTGAAATGATTTAAATATTTTATTTCACGAACAGCAACCAGTCCGAACATATTGGCCGAATATTTAAACGAAGTCTAAAAAGTTAGTTAATGAGGTCTAAATCAACTTATAAGACCTTATAATCAGGTCACTCTAGTCGCTAAATGATTTTTTAGTCTAAATTCTAAATTGTTAATCCACAAAGGGGCTAGCCCATCACTGCAGATGTGCGGTGCTAGTGCGAGTGCAATATACATGTTAAATTAATTGTGCTAATACAGATGCTGAATAAAATATGGTAAGATGATCATATAACTTAATAAGCGTGCTCTGGTGCAAGTGCTCAAACATTAAAAATGTCTGTGTTTATATACACCTGGGTGGGCTTTTCGTTTGAGTTTCCCTCCCGACCAACACTGATTTGGACGTGAGTACGAAATACACCGGCTTGCGTGAATAAAATAAGCCGCGCGGAATCTTATTGTTCTGTTTCGAGAAATAAATCGTTTCCTCGAAATCCCTATTCGAGTCAGACTCAAAACTCGCCGATTCTCGAAAACATCGAGGACGAGACTGTCAACTTACATTTCCCGGTACTACTGCATATTTCTATGTTAATTAATTGCTTTACTTTTCCATTCACGAGTTGGCACATAGTGCCTTTGATTATTTCTCTTATTGCACTAAAGCATCAGGGGCGGGTCCTGTTTTTTTTTTCCAGGGGGTGACCATAATGACCCCCTTTCAAACAAATTTATCAATCCTATCATAACATTCAACCTCTTTTTTTCTGGCATGACTAGTGCAACAACTTGTAATATCAGTCACCCCAATAGTATAATTCCTGAATCAACCTTAGACAATTTATAAGAACAATGGAATTGTATGCCCTGCATGTCCAAAGCTATAATGCATGCTCTAAAAGGCAGGGAACATGCTGATTGCACCACTTTTAAGACATTGCAATAAATGGGGGCGCATTTCAGGGATGTCAAAAGTTACATATCTTGGGTCAGTAGCTAAAACCAAGCATGTTGCAAATGCAACTGAAAAAATTCCACAGTCACTTCCATTAAGTTGCTGCTGTACAGGAACAAATTCTAATGAAACTAACTGTCCACCAAGTAAATCATTTGCCTGCTCTTCTATTTCTTGGCTGATTGCATCATGGTAATAACTATCATAAAGATTTACCATACCAGGAGAACAGCCAATACTACTAATGCAAACCCAGTGATCAGTTCCAGAGTGCAAAATCTGTACACATTCTCCAGAAACCACATCAAAGTTTCGCACACGCCCTAGTGTTGACCGCTGCAGTCCTTCAACTGATGGGTTGGCTTTTTGCAGTAACACTTGTGCAGCCTGAATAATGTCACATGTAAGCCAACCATTGGGGTTCCTTATAATATCAAAATCAGCTTCCCCCAAATTAGCAAGTGGACTAAATTTGTCAGTTTCTCCGGTGTCTTGTTTAATGAAGGCAACACTGGAAGTATTATCCTCACTATCACCGTTTGAATCATCACTTGACTCACTAGAATCGGTAACTGATAGAGAAGAAGTACAAGCAGTAGCTGGATTTTTCTTTTTTCCTCTACAGGCATGACATTGCCAGGTTGTTTTGTGATTATTGGGCATCCTTTTCAGTCCTAGACAAGTCAGGTGAAAGAAATGCCCTTTGCATACGGTGTTGTGACATTCAACCAGTTTGTCATCTGAGGTTGCCTTGGCATTGCAGATGCATACAGTGTTACAAAGCATGGCGGCCTGGTTTACTGCAGACGGCTGCTTTGGCTTCCCTCTGGCCTTCCTGGTGTGCTTGAACTCTGGTAAGCGACTGCAATGAGGACAATACCAGGTTTTCCGTATTGGGACATCACTAATGGCCAAACATGCCTTATGAAATTGGCCATAAGGACAATCAGCATTGCTGCAGGAAATAATGTTAGTGTCTCTCTGTCCTCTGCCAAAGCAGATGCTCCCCACTGATGGAAGTTTTACTGGTACATCACATCTTCTTGTGTACCACCTAGCTAAGATCTCTGGGAGTATACATATTCTCCAAAAGCTTCCAGTTTTCTTATTACAGTGGTTGCATGTTTCAAGTCAGGGGTTATCCTCTCACACACAAGATGGGTGTTCCCTTTGGTGTCAATGGCAAAAACAATAAAGTCACAGTACTTTCTTTCAGGAAGAGTGAACAGCTGCTGCTGAACTTGGTGGTAGTAATTGTGGCTCCTCTTTAACTTGAAAGTGCCATCCACCTTCTCAATACATGCACCCTTTCGCTGGGCATATGCCTCAAAGTCTCCATTTGAGGCAGTAACTGGGCATTTTATCTCCCCACAGCCTAATCCACAGCAGTCGCAAGACATCAGAAAGTCTGGTGTAGCATGGATAAAAGGATGCTCTTTATTAACAAATAGTCCACATCGGATTATCTGGAAGTTGACATGAGTACAACATGCTTTCCCGCTATCACCTTTCCATGCAGTGAACCAACAAAACCAGAGACCACTTGGGTATAAGCCAGCAAACTCTTGTAGGCCTTGAATTGCTCCTTCGTATAGTGGCTAGTTTGGAGAACCAGGTAGCTGAACAGGTCTGACTGTTCGACTGGAGGCAAGCACTCTGGATCGAACTGCTCACTTGGAATGGTGAACGGGTCAATGCCTATCACTGAAATTTTCATGAGATAGCGCTGCTTAAAGCGGCTTTCCAATAACGAAGCATATTGAGAAAGGATTGGAATGCTCTTACTAAGATTCTCAAGCCCATCGTTTCCGTTGTCTTGCGATAAAGCCATCGAAAAGTTTAAGATACTACAAAAATGGCCTACGATCTCAATAAATTTCACACTCTGAGGGGCACAGTAATGGCGGATGTCCATATTTGGAGAGGCCTGGAAGAGCTGTGACGTCACGTGAAACCCAAGAATACTTCTTGCTACACAGAACTGACATTGCGTGGAGCAACGCCAGAATTTGGAGAAAAGACTTGTTTTGACGCGGTCTTCCTCCTCTGTGAATTGTTGTATCTTGTGCAATAGAAGAGATGGTGCCATTGGCGTACCCTTTTCTTTTATGAGCCCCTTTTTGAAGCCTTCATCCTTGACAAGATCAAGGTAAGGAGCTCCTTTGTTGGTGTATCCCCGGGCTTCCAATTGCCTAGTCTTGTTGGCGAAAGATCGTTGAATTCCGCCATGGTTTCAGCGTTGCTGGACATGACAAGTCTTCCCAGGAATGCTGCGACTCCTTCTAAAACTGGATCTCCTCTAATCTTGTGATTCGCTTTTAACACAGATTGGCAAGCGAAAGAAAAAATTGCCAAGTCTAGCAGAGCTGAGAACGTTTCTGGGATTCTCTTGGACGCTAAAGTTGTTTGTGTGCCACATGAAGTTGACGCTTCCGCCATTGCTGCATGCCGACAAGAATGTGAGACCATGTGAGACACATTCCAGAGAGTGAGACATTCATTGGAAATTCATAATGCCTCAGATGTGACTGTTTCTTTGGACCAAGATAATGGGATGCCGTCATCAGCGTCACAACGTCATCAGGTTCGCAACAGCCGTCATCATCAGCACAACTGCCGTCATCAGCTTCGCAACAGCCATCATCAGCTTCACAGCTGCCGTCATCAGCGTCATAACAGCCATCATCAGCTTCACAACAGCCATCAGCATCACAAATGAAATGAAGGTCATCGCGAAAGCAAAACTAACCTTCTTCCTGGCCAGGTATATGGTCTCCCTTGCAGACATGCAAATTATGCTTCTCTCATTGATGACCCAAATAACAGCTGAAAATGACACCATGCCAGGTACTGTAGTTTCATTAGATTCACATGGTGAGTTTCAGTTGATAAATGAAAGTGACTGCACCTTTCAAGGAGCCCTAATATTTGATCACTTTTAATTTAAACACATATTTGTGCATGTAGATTGCAGAGTATCCAATCAGAGGCAAAGGTTATCTATCTCAGCTTCTGATTGGATACTATGCACACATTAACCCTTTAACTATTCTTTTTTTTTTGGCATTTTCAAGGTGCCCAGTTACCAATAGCTTTTACAACAAAACGAAGAACAGGAAGTATGTAAAACCATATATGGTTTTTAAGAAGATAAAATTTTCTTTTCAACAATGACATGTTTTTGATTGACAGGTTACCCCCCACGTAGTTGCAACGTCATATGTCTGAATTTTATTAACATTTTACCAAGCAAAATTTGCCATTTTGCCTTCTTGTAGCCAAGAGTATTGTAGCTGGGAAGGTTTTTTAACCCAGAAAAGTAACTAGAGCATATAGAAATCATGTTTAGACAACTTTGGGTGTCGCACATTGAATTGTTTGTTTGACAAGTGACTTGAAAATAGTCACGTTTTCCAGCCTTATTTCATACCTTATGTAGGATAACTGGTTTTCAGCAGATTTGAAATTACAGAGATGAGTCAAAATAATAATAAACACACCTCATATGATATTTCTTAACATTATCACACCTTATAACGGTAATTTGCTCAAACATTGACAAGATTCTTGCTGAACTTCATATGTGTAGATGCATTTCATGTCACACAACACACAAACACAATGATGACAAAGTAAAAATTTTGTATCAAATTGTAGTTTATTTAGCTAAAAATACTCTACATATCAGAAATAAGTATCTTTTAGTACGCCAGTCTCTTTAACTCTTCACATTCTGCGCAAATATTCAGTTCAGAACAAGGAACAGGAACATTGCTAAACAATGAAATATTGTCACGCAATTCAATTTGCATACAACACGTCCAAAACAAGCAACATCCTTCTAAATAAGCAAGCTCTAACTATATTAGAAAACAGATAAACGATTAGACAAAGACATAAAAAATAGCATTTAACATTTACCGGTTTATCTGCCCGAAAGAAGGAGCCATAGTTCCTCAGGATCTGAATCGATCCTGCATCGATCATCTCAGTTCTACTGAGGACAACAAATCTCCGAATTCTGACCGAGTCCACCACAAAATGGCTGTCTAAAGCATCTTGGAGCACGTTTTCAACAGAAGTATAAATCCTTGTTTTGTTTGAAGCCATTAAAGCAAGGAAATTGCGCTCAAAGTCGCTCAATCAAAACACGCGTCTTCACAACAAGAATGCAAATGGCGTCTCTTCATGGCGTCATGACGCGAACATGAAACCTTGATCGCTTGCAACACGTCACCAATAGCGAATCATGTTAAACCTTATATAATAGTTTCTTTATGTATTTTCTATCGAAAGTGGTTATTGGCTGGCTGGCAAAGCTTTATTTCCTCATGTAAGAAGCATGTAAAGTCATCGTTCGCCGGCGCACGATATTTATTGCGCGAACAGTTAAAGGGTTAAAGAATATTAATGAATTGAAAGTGGTCCTTGATGTAAATGTGCTGATCCAGAAAATATCCATACCCAGTCATTATAGCATGAAGCTACATTTGTAAACTGGAATTTCAGTAGGGGGTATAGTAACCTGCGATAAAGTGCTCTTTTTTTTCGAGTGAAAGTCGGCGAAGAATGCAAGTTAGGGGTATGGATATTTTTTTCTGTAACAACACAATCCCGAAACGATGTTTAACTCATCTGCCGTTGTGGTTTTTCATTCTTGTTATGACACATAAATAATGCCTACTGTCCAGCTAATCTCATACCCAGATGTTCTCGCTCTACAGGAGAGTACATCTGGTAAAGTCTGTTGCGTTCTCCATTCTGATTGGATTGGAAGGAAAATTTGAGAGCTCGCGCGTGCTGCACATGTGTGTGGACAAAATCGGCATGCGCTAACTGTAAGCTGCGTAAGTTTTTGAATTTCTTTTCATATGTACCAAGTTAACTTGGCAATTTCTCAGGACAATGGTTAATTCTTAGTAAAATATCAATTTTTTAAATAGATACAGTAGTTATTGTTTCTGGTGATTCAGGGAGTTTGAAGAAGTTTTTGAAAATAACATTTTTGTACATCTGACACATACAAGCGGTCCGTATGCATGATGCAGCGTGTGCACTTACTCTGAGTTGGCGATTTCAGTTGTCAACAAATCTTGACAGAGGTCTTATAAAGACTGCACATCTTAACGCAGACTCAAAGCTTTTCTTGTCCGCCATGCTTTCAGCGAGCCCACCAGATTCACAAAATGTTAAAAACATGCACACGCAGTATATGCAACATTTCCGACACATGATTGTGTCATACCAGATGTTCTCTCTCGTGGTTTGAGAAGGTCTGGGATGAGATTAACCAACTAGCTTCAAGAATTTTGTTATTGAACTAACTAGGTCGTCCTTGCCACATTTTCTCAAAAGGGACGGGTTTGACCTGGAACACAGACCACTTCACTTGCAATCAGTCGAAGAACACTCTGAAGCACGTGCTCTGTCAACAGTTCGCATTTAACAACAGCCTTTGCAATCCTTTGAGGTGGTCCGTACACAAGGGCTTTGCCAATGGCTTTGTACTCTTTTGGCAAACACTTGTTGGCAGGTTTACTTGAGTACTGAATTGATATCTTCACTGCTGGACTTGTACACGGCTCTGTCCCTGATTGGGAATACAAGTTACTTCGTATCGGAGTGGATGTCAAAGGTCAGATAAAAAAACCTTTGTTTGCCGGTATTTCCTGGGCGTTTATTGTGCTCTTTGCCTGACCTGAATGACTTCCGTAACCTTCTAATGATACATAACGTAATTCACCGTCATTTTCCAGGGGCTCAAAGCCAGAAGAAGTAGAAGTGGTAGGCGGGAAGTTGACAAATTTCAGCGATTTTGCTGCAGTGCATTGTTGTACTCGTGTTGAACTTACGATTGGAGCGATGTCAGCGATATCCACGTCAGTTTCAGCGGAATCTCGGCGTAGTCGCTTAGTTCTAATTGCTCCTTGTAGTCCTCCTTGATCTCCTCTTGAGCTGAGCGAAGATTTGCTTGAAGTTTTTCCAATCGAATTAACCGCTTGTAACACTTGGTACAGATGAACGGGTCGCTCGACGAAAACACACTTAAATCTATTTCCACGGCGCTTTCAATAAGGCCTGAAAATATTAGAACCTAATTATAAGTTAATGCACAACAGCAATTGTGCGGCTGTTGTAGCTAATCTATTGTGTATATGAAATAATTTGTAATTTTTGTAATTTCTGTAACTTTTTTGTCTTTGTAATGAAATTAAAAAAATAATAAAAAATAAGGCCTGAAATGTCCACCGAACTCTTGCCGAACACTCGTACTCTCGCATGTGGGATTAACGCAATACCACAAAGAAAACAGTCGTTTCCGACGATTTTTTGGGGAGTTTCATCCATACATGAAGCAAGAATTTGGAATCACTTTCCAAACATGAATAAACTTTAGAGCCACTCGCGGGAAAATTAATTGCCCCAAGGGAGCCTGTTTTAACGCAGCTTATGATTGGCTTTTTATTAAACAATGACTTAGCGCCGATTGGCTCTTTAGTAATTTTCACGTGATATCCAGCTGACCTTTACGAACAATAGGAAAGGAATCCGGCGCTCGTTTCAGCAGACCTTCGTGGGTGAGGAGCGATTGCGTGACGAGCCCAAAGAAAGTCTTTGAGGAGGCTAGTATTTCCTTCATTATAAAGCACCTTGGGCACTTATTATTAAAATTTTCTAAAAAACATCAGTAAGACATTTCTTTTATAGATATGTCTAAAATACGAAAACAGAGCCATTTCGTAAATTATGTGAAATTAATTATGTAATATGTAATATTTAATTATTCTAATTAAAATAATACAAACAAGTCAAAGTGTACATCCAAAACCCATATGATATGGATTTGACAAGCACACCCAGTATGAAAGGAGCAATCAACACTACAAAATGTTTATGGACAAAATAAGATGCCATTTATTCCTGTATTTTAACTGTTAAATGGGTCCAGAAAAAAGGAGAAAAAACAAAAACGTGAATTGTAAATTATCATAAAAAAGAGTAAGCACTAGTGAGAATCGAATCCGGGCTGCTGGCTTGACAGACTGACACACTACCACTTTACGATATGTTTTAAGCTTGTCACATGATGCAGAAATTAATATTAGGGCGTGTTTAAAACATGAAATGGATCCAGGCATTTATTATTTCACTGAACGCATACACGATGTACACTTATTATTTTTTTGGTACAATCATGCGACCCAAATGACGTCTGCAAAGGAGACTATATCTAAAGAGGTGTTTGTTGATCAAATCAAATGACTTTTACTAGCCACCCAGTCTAATAATAAACATAAACTTGCCTATAATATTTCACCAAAGTTCATAATTTCACTGTGGGGATTTTTTCATGTGTAAGCAACACTGACAATAGAGTGGTAAAGTGTGACGTCACAAGTTAATTTGTCAAATTATGAAATTTGATCAGCTATGCAGGAGAAGCATGCCAAAAAACGTCCACTTGCCAAAAATTAGTTCTCCATTGCAATTTGCGGCCGAGATATAGAGGTTCAGTGCCATATCTCGGCCGCAAATTGCAATGGAGAGCTAATTTTTGACAGGTGGACGTTTTTTGACATGCTTCCTCTGAATAGCTGATGAAATTTCATAATTTTGCAAATTTAATTTTTGTGACGTCATGACTTTAGTACTCAAAAAACACACAAACTCGCTGTAAAGTTACAAAACTGCTTGATTAACCTAAAATGTACATGACATTTTTTTTTTATTTGCTTGATCAAATAAAAAAAACCTCCCTGTGTTGGGTCAAACACAGTGGATTACTGGGGCTAGTCAGGTTGCGACGTCCAAACAAGAATGCTACTTTCATGTTTTCACTATTTTCCTTTCAGCTTTAACGTTGCTGTAGCTAGCCATACAGACACATCTTGGGACCATTGTTCTAAAAGATAAACAGGGAAACCCCGAAAGTAATGTTCTTGTTTTGACGTCACAACCAAATGTGCATGGTTTTTTACCCAACCGGATTTTAAGCTCATATCAGGATCCTATGGAAATGTGATGAAGCAAATAAAAAAGTATCTGTCATACAGTCAACTCACTCTATGCAGACACCACATTAAGGCAGACACCTAAGGCGAACATAGATGGCTGACTGGTCCCTCTGCCAAATTTGTTCTTCGCCAGCTTCAACAGTACAGTCCAAGTCCTGAGAATTCAAATGTTGCGGCTAACTAATATTGCTGCTCAAGCCTGCTATCAAAGAGCCACCTGTTTCCATTTATCTGTGCATGTTGAGAAATAGAATGAGTGTCGTGAAGGTGACTTTGGCGGGATTTTCAAAATTATTCAGATTTACTAGCTTTGAGATTGTGCAAACAACTTCAACAATACTGAGTAATTAGACATTGTAACAAGTTGAACACGTAGTTCTAAAAGACAAGCTCTCAAGCAAGATGGCGGTTTAACAAGCTAGATGCTTTCTTATTCAGAACGAGGCTCTGACGCCACGAGGCTGTGACAGTGTGACATATTGTCAGATCCTCCCCACTTTTTTTTTAAAGTAGCAACATTTCCTAATAGGCCATAAATGCTGAGTAATAAAGGGTAGAAAAATAAAACAAATAACAAGTGTGTAATATTGTTCAAAGTCAACTGGCAGCAAAATTAAAAAAAACAAATAATATAACATGTGCTGCATAAGTCTCGATGTTATCGCAAGAGAACAGTTCAATTCCTGACATAGTCGCTTAGCTTCGCTGGTTCTCTTATGATGCGTCCAGAGCGGGTGCGCCTAGGAGAGGGTGTGGCACTTTCCTCCCCTGCATGGTGTTTCCTTGGGCTGAATTGCACATGGTCCTTCTCTGGACTGGTCTGCACAACAGGAGCTTGAGGTTGCTGGTGGGTTGAATGGTCACCTCCAATCTTTGCATCCGCTTTAGCTCGTTCAGAGATGTCGTGCTGGACAAATGGTTCAGCAGTCTTAACCAGGTGCTGTCTGTTGCGCCTGTAGGTGGTACCGGAGGATTGAATTTCATAGGATCTCTCGTCAAGCCTCCTGGTCACTTCAGCTTTGTCCCATGATTTCCGACCAAGCACAAATGGTTTCATGCGTACAGTGTCACCTGCCTTCAACACAGGCAGGTCATGAGCAGAGCGGTTGTAATACTTCGCCTGTCTCATCTGGTTTAGGCGTAGTTGCTCAGATTCATGAGGAGCTGCTGGATTTCTGGGCTCAAGCAGGGACTGTGTGGTTGGTAACAGGGTTCTGGTTCTTCTCCCCATAAGCCTTTGGGCTGGGCTGCTGTCTACACCTTGTGTAGGCACGTTCCTGATGTTCAGCAGGGCCAAGTATTGGTCTTCACTCGTTTTGGTAGTCTTGCGTAGCATCCGCTTGGCAACTTTCACGGCCGACTCCACTTTGCCATTAGCATTGCTGTGGTGGGGTGAAGTTGTTGTGTGCTCGATGCCCCAGCTCTGGGTGAACTTTTTGAATTCATTGGAATCAAATTGCGGGCCGTTATCGCTAACCAACTGCTTGGGAATGCCATATCTGGCGAGGTGAGCTTTCAGCTTCTTAATGATAGTTGAAGACTTGGTGTCATACAGGCGATCTAGCTCCCAGAAATTGGACTTGTAGCAGACAGTGATGAGATATTCTTTGTTCTTGTAGGTGAACAGATCAGCTGCAACCTTCTCCCATGCTCTCTCGGGAATTTCATGACTCATGAGTGTCTCCTTACAGTGGGTCTGCTCGAATTCCCTGCACGTTCCACAAGTTTGGATCCACTCCTTCAGCTCCTTGTTCATGCCGGGCCAGAATACATGTTCACGTGCGCGCCGCAGGCATGACTCGACGCCTTGGTGACCACTGTGGATGTCATTCTTAATCTCTGACCTCATGCTCTTGGGGATCACCAGTCTTTCTCCACGGAAGACTAAGCCACCAGTGACTGCCAATTCATCACGAATGCTGAAGTAAGGCACAATAAGTGGCGGTACTGATGATTTGTTGTCTGGCCAGCTTCTTGGATGGTTCGCTTAAGCTGCTGTAGGGCCGGATCGCCGCTGGTGTGCTGGCGGATCTCACGGATTCTCTCATCAGGCATGACCAAGTATGTGAGGGCGTTGATGGTTTCAAACTCTTCTTGCCCGTCATCATCGGCTTTGGGGAGGAATGCTCTGCTCAGAGTATCTGCTAGGAACATTTCTTTGCCATTGAGGTACTGCACTTTGATGTCATAGGCTAGGGCCCGTACTAGCATGCCTTGGAGACGCTTAGGGGCTCTGTCTAGCGGTTTCTTCGTGATAGCCTCTAAGGGCTTGTGGTCCGAATACACCACGACAGGTCGGCCAAAGGTGTACTGGTGCCATTTCTCGAGGGCAAACACTATGGCCAGCATCTCCTTCTCGATGGTTGCATATCTCGTTTCAGTGTCACTTAGGGCTCTGCTCGCATAGGCTAGTGGTCGTCCCTCTTGTAAGAGAGCGGCTCCCAAACCTTGTCCACAGCGTCACATTGGATAGACAGTTCCTTTGTTGGGTCAAAGTAGGCCAGCACAGGTGCTTGTGTTAGCAGATGCTTGACTTCCTCAAAGGCTTTGTCCTGAACAGAGTCCCAGATCCATTCCGTGTCGGGACGAGTGAGGTCGTTGATAGGTCGCATTACTTCAGAGAGCCTGGGTACGAACTTAGACAAATAGTTGACAGTTCCTCTCAGCCTTTCCACACCTGCTTTATCTGTAGGAGGTTCCATCTTCGTGATAGCTTCCACCTTTGATGGATCAGGTTTGAGGCCGCTGTTGCTGACTACATGGCCCATGAATCGAATTTCGTGCAAACCAAAACGGCACTTCTCTTTGTTCAGGGAGATTCCTATGTCACAACAGCGTTGGAGGAAGAGGCGAACTCGTTCATCATGTTCTTCATCTGTGCGACCCCAGATGATTACATCATCGGCTATGCAGCGTACACCTTCTAGGCCTTCCAGAGCTTGATGCAGTCACTTCTGGAAGATTTCGCTGCTTACTTTCAGACCAAATGGGAGGCGTAGCCAGCGGTAACGCCCAAATGGAGTTGCGAAGGTGGTCAATAGGCTTGACTCGTAGTCTAGTTCACAGTGGAGGTAGCCTGACTTCAGGTCACATACTGAAAACTTGCATGCTGAGGTGAGCTCAGGAAGGACATCTTCTAGGACTGGGAGCTTGTAGTGCTCACGCTTTAGCACCTCATTGAGTGGTCTGGGGTCTATGCAGATGCGACTGCCAGACTTTTTCTCAGCTATGGACATCTGACTAACCCAGTCAGTGGGCTCGTCTACTGGCACAATCATGGACTCAGCTCTAAGTCGCTGAAGTTCAGCTTTAACCACGTCCTTCCTAGCTTCCGGGAGTGTACGAGCACAACGCACGACTGGGGCTGCTCCATCCTCAGTCGTCAAGTGGACCTTCTTACCAGGGAGAGTGCCTGGTGTGTCCTTGAAGGCATCAGGGAACTGCTGAACGAAGCGATGATCAGCTGAGGAAACTGTATTGACCACTTTGAAGTTATCAAAGTTCACAGTGATGAGACCCATTGCCTGCGCTGCGCTGCCGCTGAGCAGTGGCGTGAGATCCTTGTCAACTATGACAAAGTCAACCTTGAACTTTTCCATTGTAGCCGGGTTTCTGACATGCACTTTGCATTTACCGAGGGCTTTAACAGACGATTTGTTCCACATCTGAAGGTTGACAATCTCAGGGCGAATCTGGAGGTCTCCAAGGTAACATTTTGGCAGAATGCAAACAGTTGCACCGCAGTCGACCTGAAGTTTCACAGGTTGATGGTTAATCTCCATTTCGCAGTAGATCAGTTGGTGCTGAATAGAATTAACATTGTGACCTAGCTCAGCTGTTATAGCACTGATAGTTCCAGTGCTACTGTCTGATGAGTCAGAGGCGTAGTCATCCTTTACACCATGAACGCTTCGATCTTTACATTTTCTTGAAGCAGAAAAATGGTTCTTTCCACCACAGGATGTGCACGACTTTCCCCAGGCAGGGCATTGTTCCTTTTTCATAACATGAACTTGAGTACAGAAAAGGCACTTCTTCGAGACTGTGCGTGGATCCTCAGTTTGGCGAGGTTTGCTTTTAGAGGGGTCCCTGTGCTTCATATGCTTCTTATGTTTTGATGTTTCCTTGACTTTGTTTATTTCTTCACTCTTTAAAGCTTTCATGTGAATGGTTGCGGCTTCTCTAGCGCGAGAGATTTCGATAGCTTTCAAGAGTGTTAAATCGTGCGTGGAGAGCAGTTCTTCCCGCGTTTTGTCATCCAAGATGCCAAGGAGCAAACGATCCATTATCAACAGTTCGCGCATACAGTCAGTCTGGTTCCGACGGTTGAATTGGAAACGCTCGAAGAACTCTTGAGTCTGTCCGAGGAAGTGTTGGTCAAACTTCTTAATTACATCGGCCATTTTGTTGCGGTCTTCGCCCTCACCGAACTTCAGTCCGTTGAAGATTCGCATCGCATCGACTCCGATGCTATGGAGAAGCATAGCACTCTTATAATCCTCAGGTTGATCGAGGAGGCCGGTGATTGTGCAGTAGTTTTCCCATCTTTGTTTCCAAATTTTCCAATTATCAGCGCGGTCGCCGTCAACTTCGAGAGGTTTTGGAGAAGAGACTTGAGGTCGTCGGAAAGCTGGAGTTTGAGGAGCTTGAGGGGCTTCGTTGTCAGGCATATTGCACAACTGAAGAAGGACGAAGAGCAAGTTGAGAGTTGAAGCAAGTTTCACAGTGATGAACAGGAGCATTCAACGTAAACACGCGGTTGAGCGCAGCAGTACACTGTGCGACGTAAAGCACTGTTCTTGAGAGTCCGAAAGGTAAACGACAACAGCAGTAGTCACTGTTTGACGTTTATTCCGTTACGCTGCCACCATGTAACAAGTTGAACACGTAGTTCTAAAAGACAAGCTCTCAAGCAAGATGGCGGTTTAACAAGCTAGATGCTTTCTTATTCAGAACGAGGCTCTGACGCCACGAGGCTGTGACAGTGTGACATATTGTCACAGACATAATTAGACATGGGTGAATTAACCAATCAAATAAGACCATTGGTCGTCCATTGGGATTTATGATTGGCAGTCCAATGGGATTTGTGATTGGCAGGCTGAACACCTCAGCCCCAATAATTATATAGGCTCGCTCCATGTTTAAGGTAGACACCTTTCTAAGGCGGACAGCTAGAGCTGGTCCCAAGGGTGTCTGCTTTAGAGGGAGTGACTGTACACTTAAACATGGTTCTATGAACAACTGGGCCCAAAATTCTAAAAGATAAATGTTTTCGCTATACAAGCCATGCAGTTATCTGAGTGGTTTGAACATCCACATTCCGTGGTCTGATACTGGGTGCCCATCATGCTGCTCTTTGATCATCTCTGCTCTGGCATCCTGAGTATATAACTCAAAACTGTTGGACTTCCTGTTGAAAAACAAAGAAGTTAATAATTAAGGATGAAATTAATAATCTCCACAAATGATAATGATTGCAAAGAGCTATTCGAACCAGAGCATCATTTTTTTTAAAAACATCCTTTTTTGGTAATCCAGCAATTTGCTTTAACCCATTGGCGCCTGGCTCAAATAGCGCGCGACCTACCCCCAAATACCTGAAGAATTTCGAAGGTTTTTAGCGTGACGCGAGCGCTAAAAATAAACCATATGCGCAGTAACCACACACACAAGATCAGGTTTCAAGACAATGTTTATTTGAAAGCCAGATAAATTAGCGGCCAGAATGTGAAAAAAATTGGCTTACAGAAGCCAAAATGATCCATAAAATCCAATCTGAAAACAAGAAATCAATAATTTCTTTGCCGCGCGGCAAAATGCCAAAATTGAATTTACGCTGCAAAAGAAAGCGAGATATGTAAATAGCTTCACACAGGACAAAAACAAGCCAAACACAATATGAAATCAATAGTATTTATATTGTTAAATAAGCGGCCAAAATACTGAAAAATTTCATCAAATAAAAGCCAAATACATTGTACAAACCAATAAGAAGTTTTAGAAGACAATAAATCAAATAATTTCTTCGCCGCGGGACGAAATGCCAAAATTGATTTTACGCTTGCGAATGAAAGCGACATGTGTAAATACTTTCAGACAAAAAATAAGCCAAATACCACATAAAATCAATAGTTTTTGTACATTGCGGTAATTAAGCGGCCAAAATATCGAAAAAATACCGGCAAATATTAGCCAAATGCATATGAACAAATCAACCAAAATAATATTCGCCGTGCGACACAAATGCGCAATTTAAGCTTATGTCAACAAATATTGCGAAAGCGAAATATGCAAATATTTTGTGATTTCAAGAATACATGAGGTCAATAATATTTACATTATGGTGATAACTAATCAATATTATACAAGTTTTCTTTCAGAATATAGACTCTAGGCTGGCGAGGACTCAGGCTGTGAAGGAAGTTTTACACTACTTTACACTACCATGTGATAAAAATTAAAACAATCTACTTGACAAAGAGCTACGCCGCACTGCACGCATTGAAAGCTAGTTTCTACGGGATGACCTTTGGGAGTCTTTGTACCCACCCTCTTACATTGAACACATTCCTTTTTCCTCCCCTTAATTTTGTCAATAAAGTGCTTCCCTGCATTACCCGGTTCAAGTGCAAAAGCATCAATCTTGCGGCGCTTTGATGATTGCGCGGCAGACACACTACACGAAAATCCCCCGATCAATTGCTTAGCTAAATTAGTCCTAAACTTTAATTGTCTCATCTTACCCAGCCCTCGTCCTAACCTCTGGAAATTACACAGAGCAAAAGCATTACAAATTGAAATATCAATCAAAAACCAAAAAATATATCTATACCATTTATAGGAAGCGCGCCCTACAGAATAATATTCGCGCATTTGATCGGCGTGATCAACTCCCCCCATGTGCTTATTGTACATATCTATTATTGCGGGTTTGGGGACTTCCTGATCAGCACGATTAACTACAACATCATCAACAAAAGGGCTTAAATTATTAGACATTACACTAACATCCCGTTTGTCATGCCACTTAGTAAAAACAACGTGGCCTTTCTGACGAACTTCCTTCTGCCCGACCCCCAATTTGTCTTTCGCACATGGCGGCAAGTCTTTACGATTACATCTAACAGTCCCACATGCAAAAGTGTCATTAGATTCTAAATGCTCTAACAGCTTAGTAGTAGTAAAAAAATTATCAAAATATACATGATGATTCCTATTCATATAAGGCCTGATCAACTTAGTAACTACATCATAACCTAATCCATAAATACGTCTACGGCCTTCGGCTTCTTTACCTAAGTATACATCAAAATTCAAAACATAGCCGTTACTCGAGTCTGCTAGCATCCAAACTTTAATCCCGTACTTAGTGGGTTTAGCAGGCATGTACTGTCTAAAAGATATCCTACCCCTATAGCCTATCATCCCTTCATCAACAGAAAGATTCTTAGTAGGTTCAAACTTAGTTGAAACAATTCCTACGCACATAATTCAAAATCGGAATAACCTTGTAAAGGCGATCAAAACCTGGAGTCCCTCGAGCGGGTTCTTTACTTGAATCATTAAAATGCATATAACAACTAATTTCCTGATATCTATTCTTAGGCATAACATTCTTAATACCCCGGTTTCCGAAGAAATCATCAGAAGACCAATATGAAGCTAAATTAGGGAGCTCATTGATTCCCATAATGATATTTATACCCATAAATGCCTTCATCTCTGCGCGCGTAACGGGAACGAATTTTGCGAGCCGATCGGGAAAATCTGAAAGCTTTTGGCGAGCGTAGCGATTAGTTTCCTCAACAATGAAATCCCATAAATTATCATCTATAAACTCTACAAAGTAATCTAATGGACTAGGATTATCAGGTAAGTTAAAATTAAGGCCAGTCGGTGCTTGGAAGGCTGGGACTTGGAAGTCGCTGAGATGGTCAGTCCATCTGGCTTCTTCTTCTTCGTCGTCTGTAGTACCACCAGGAGCTGGGCCGCCACCGTCGTCCTCTAAACCTACAAAATCTACATCAGAATTATACCCATCTCTATCTATACCCTCGAATCCTTCAAAGCTTCCTTCATCGCCTGAGTCCTCGAAAACCGCCGGGATATCGGGTTCAAAATTAGCCATGATCTTATCGAAATTCGATCGCGCGCGACAGAAAATTTTTGAGAAATCCCCGACCTCGTGGAGCCTCTCATCACCTGTCAAAAAATGTGCAAAAGACGGCATATGATTGGTTTATTACCCCTGTTTGTTTCTATGACAACAAAATACGAAAATCCCTTCAAGGAGAGTGGGGAGAGGACCTAGACTCCACGCGCCATTTACGGCCGGTTTGAGCCGGCACGGGTATTTCGGGGTGGTTTTCCGCACGGCCGGTTTGAGCCGGCACGGGCGCCATTGAGTTAATTTGGTTCTTAGATCCAAACCTAATTTGTCCATATCCTTTCTCATTGTAACCAGTAGTACCCTTAGCAATGATGACGGTAACATATTGTGTGACAAAGTACACTCTTGTGGTCACTAGTGGATGCACTATTAATATTAATGAGTAAAAATCTACTAACTATCTTTCATGAATGCTGTTATCTGATTGGCTACATACTCACTATCTATCCTGTGATAGATAGCTATGCCAAGCTGTTTCTGACAAATCAGTCACTATTCAAAATCAGAAAAATTTCCCACAGCTTGGGTTTCCATTTTGCCTAAAAATGCTAGTAAAAAATACAACTTCTAGAAGTTAAAAATAATTAAATTATTTGCAAAGTGCCCACACAATATCATTGTGTCCAGTCAAATTTTGACCCTGAGAATCTGATTAAATTGCTTGTAATAAATGTCCTGATTGGCTCTAAACTAGGGCTGCATGGTTTTTCTAACCCTTTGTTTTCCTTCCGGGTATCCTTCCCCTCTTTTATCGTCTGGCAAACACAGACTTAAATGTCAAAAACAAAGGAACCTTTGCACCCACTGCAAATAATATCAGAAAACAATCATTTTTAATATTTAAATCTTCAAACATACCATCTTCCTGCCCTTTTAATAGTACTGTCATCTGCTCCGCAGCATGCAGCCCATCGAGCTGCTGACCTTCTAATACTGTGTGTGGTAAAGTCCTTTTCAAATAGAGTCTTGGACATCTATGAAAAATGAGGACTTCTTAATTTTCTTTTCTTATTTTGAACACAAATCATTTAATAGTGAAAACATGGTCATTTCAATAGGTGTTACCTAAAACAACCCTTTATGACTTGTTCAATTCTACATGTAGAAATTTATATTTTCTTACAATAAAATATATATCAATAATCAATTATTGATAATTAAAAATTCAACTCAGACTGTGAAAAGCGTAGCAAGTTACTACTTCAATCGTCTGGTTGAAGTAGGTTATAAACAAATAAAATTCTACCTCAAGAAAGGTTTTCCTATAAGAAGAAACACCACGAGCAGACCGTGGATGAACAACGCAGTTATTCTTGGCCACTCTAGCAAATAAAAACTGGCCCTTCTTGATACCTTGTGTGAAAAAAAAAAATCAAAATTACTTTAAAGACCAATTATAAACAAAACTACACAAACTAACTAAAAATAGGTTAGTTTACTTGTAAATCTAGTGAAATATTAATAAAGGGAGTTTAATTTAAAAAATTCCAACCAACCTGTAATCATCAACCACACAAAAAGGGCAGTCACGGGGCACAACTCAGGATTTAAAGGGTTTGACCACAAAGTAAGCGGGACACCTGAAATAAAATAAAAACAACAAAACGTTTGGCTGAGTTTTATAGAATATCTGCTGCTCTGGTGATTTCTGCAGTTTTGCCTTTGTCAGCCTAATTTGAAGAAAAAGCAGAAATATGAAATTAAATGACCACCGCCACTCTACAGCTTAAAAGGAGGAGGGTTTCCATGAGGACAAAAAAATTAAATCTGAGAATGGGTGATTAATTTTGATTGCTTTTGAACTGGTTTCATTTATTAAATATGATTGGGTTGAGTTTTACTTTTTAAACACTAACTTCCTGATTTACAAAGCTAATGAATCTTTATTACAAAATTATATTCACCTTTCGCTTTTCTGTCAGCTTTTGACCATGGAATTTTGACATCTATCCATTGAGGCAATTTCTTGGAATCAGCTGAAGAAAATAATTTGGTATAAAAGAAAGCAAATTCTTAATCCCGATTATTTAGTTCCTTGCAATTGGGTACAAGATAGGGGATGGGGCCTCAGGTCATTCTAATGCAAACACTAAATTGTAACCCTTAGAAAACATCCAGCCATGTGTAGAAACCCTCTGTTCCCTTAAACAAACAAATTAAAGACTGAAGTAAATATTACAGCATGGACACTCGAACCATGAACGCTTTGGCTTTATTTTGACTTTATTTGGCTTTATTTTGTCTTTATTTTCACTTATTTAAGGTGGCCTGCGGTTATTTATTGGAGCGGAGGTTCCCTTTTTAAAAACCATTTTTTTCGGCAGGAAAGCGTCAACCGATTTCTGTAATTTTTGGTATTCAAAATAAGGAATCTTTAAATTTTAGAAGGCTTTTAATTTTAGGGCAAACAAAATTTAAGATTTAGAGATACAAGCACTATTAGAAAACCTTGTTTGTTTTTTTAACGAAATCGCGAATATTTTCACAAAACGAAGATATATATTTTTCTAATATTATGTTCAGTAAGTTTCCAAGACTTCAATGTTTACTGTGAGCAAGTTTCCACAAAATCGGCTGCATAGAAATTGCTGCACAGTTCACTGCTGAATTTTAGCTTCAAAATAATATGCTTGTGTATTTGCTTCATCTGTTGCAAGAACGCTTCAATAATGCGAAGATCGCACCTATTGTTAGAAAAATTGAAAGATTCCTTATTTTGAATACCAAAAATTACAGAAATCGGTTGACGCTTTCCTGCCGAAAAGTAGTTTTAAAAAAGGGTACCTCCGCTCCTATAAATAACCGCGGGCCACCTTAGCTGTTGATAAACTTTTAGTTACTCTCTCTGTTATCAGGTTATACTGGAGATGTCTACTTTTTAATTACCTCTCACATAGCTGCCGCTCCAAGGCAGTCAAAGACTCCTTTAATGTTGCATTGCAATGCACCCAGTTTGGGCGAGCTTCAAATTGTTGGATTTCCAACTTCGCCATCTCTCCAGATCTTCTTTTGTTAAAGATAATAATCCTTGCTAATGTGGCTTTGGCTAAGATTCTCCAAAGCTCCACATAGCGGGATTGCGATTCTTGTAGATCTTTCAAAGATTTTGAAACATTGCCATCTTTCTGTCAAGGTGTTGCTTCAGCACCGTTAGGTCTTCAGCCAGGGGCAGGTACTTCAGCTTGTTCTTTTTTTTAACCCAAGTGAAGCTAGGGACCGAGAGCTGATCTTATTGGTCCACTCAGCTTCAAATAGGCCAAGAAAACGTTTTGTCTGCTTGATTAAGGCCTCATCTTTGCTTCTGAGTGCTGAGCTATTTAGGACTTGGGCACACCGCTTTATACTGTGCCCAAGCTTTAGTGCTAATGATGGTATCCCGACATCTGAATGGCTTCCGCTTTGAACTCGCAGAGATCTTTTACAGCATAAACCAGCTTGTCAAACTTGGAAGTGTTGATGTAGTCTTGTAAACCACTGGCCTCATTTTTGCTCTTGGTGCATAGCATCTGCAGAACGATCAAACAAAGGTACCTGATGAATGTCTTTTCGTTATGTTTCTTTAATGAATTTCACGGCTAAAATTGATGTGTAAGTTGATTCGCAATTGATGTATTAAACCAGTCAAACCAGTCGGTACTCATGTGCATTATTTTCTATGTTTTAGCCCGTTATTTGAAGTTCTTGATATTCAGCTCTGAAAATTATACTAAAACAATTGAAGGGTCGAGGGCATTACCGACCTATATTGACAAGGCTAAAGGTCAATATAGGTCGGTAATGCCCTCGACCCTTCAATTATTCGCCTCAGGCTCATGAATATTGGTGAATATATACCTTGACTTCATCTTGGTAAATATTCACCAATATTCATTTCGTCTTCGGCGAAGTTAATTAACAATTATTGTTAATTGATATGTATCAATTAGTTATGTACAATAGGGGAATCTTTGCTGACGTCACTGTTTACATTGTACATCATTAGCATAAATCAAACAATAATTACTAACAAATGAAGTGCATAAACTAAAAGAACATGCCGCCCTAAATAATCAGTCTAAATATTAGCCTCGTATGGTGAATATCATCGGAGAAATTAGTTTTCAAAAACTGTGAATTTACAAACAATGTATGACTGGGTGGCGAATGACCATAGATTCTTTGTAAAATCTTGTTACTTTTGTTTTATTTTATTTGTAGGTTGTTTTGTCATTTATGCTGATGTATGCTAATGAGCCAAAAAAGTAAACAAACTTCCTCCTATATTTAACAAACAGAGCGAGGAATTACGAGCGAAGTGAGTAATTCCGCAACTGTTTTGACCATGCTATGGCATCAAACCATCATTTATCAGAGGACGGCTAACAAATGTATTTTATTTTATTTTATCTAACAAAAACATTTTACTTGGAACCATCATGTTCAATTTGGCCTCAATATCCTTGGAAATGAATTCAACTTGAAAAAGGCATCAGGCGCATTGAAACTTAGGATTTCACGGACAAGAAATATGAAGTAAACTTTCAAATTATTTATACCTTTCTTTCCACTTCATGATGAACGTATTTTCCTCTGGGCGGTGATTAAAGTTTGCTGAATGAAATTCTAGCGTTTCGCGTCCTGGCGACTTGAATAAGTCTTCGAGTCCACAACCGTCCCAATTTATGCTCCAAAACATTTGAGCTTTCACTAGCGTGGATTTTTTTTTACTAATGACGTGGTAATCCACTATCTTGCAAAATTAACCTGAAGCCAAATGCGGTTGCAGTGACGGTTGATGCAGTTGGTAGGATCAATGACGTCATATCATTGCTTGTACTCTTATAAACACGGTTCTCGGCCAATGAGCATGCAGGAAATTTTGCAGTTATGGTAAAAAAATTAATACGACCTACTTTTGACACTGATGCCATCATGGGCTGCCAATATTGTGGTTTAATTTTACCCTCTTTAATGATAAACAAGAATTTTCGAAGAAAATATAACCGGGCTTTTTTTATCAAGCAAGCAAGCCGTTCACACCGGGTCAGCTGTCTCCAATTTCTAGTCACGAAATTGTCGCCAAAGATGGGCGGGTCTGGCCGTTGTTATGACAGTTAGTCCTGGGAACTAGTTACGGCAGTATATAAACGGCTCGATTGGCATCACGGGAAAGCGCGGAATTCAAGAAGAGCAAATTGCCGTGAAAGTGCGAAAATCTAGCTTTCTTTTGATACCAAAATCGCCATAGTAAAGGCGATGGAAAAATTAAAATTAACTCTTCCAGGTGGAAGATATGGCGCTAAACCAAATCGGCCGGAAAATGGCTAACTTTCGCTTCAAAAGGCTTTTTAGTTCTCCTGGACACAGAGTCGAGTGATGTAAATTTGGACACTACGAACCTTTGGTAAGAATCCTATGTTTTTTGTTTGGTGATTTCGCTTTTAATTTTACAGAAATATTGAATCTTTTTGTGGGTTGTTTTATGTCAGATGATCTTACGAGTCGGCTGATGCTCGATATTTTCTCGATCGCTTTGGCCGTTCGGCAATTCGTGAAGGCAAAGAACCGAAAGAAAAGCCTGCAGGAAGAGCTTGCCAAAGAAAAAGCCAGCCTTTCTACAGAAGTCAAGACCTTGCAACGGAAGGTTTCAGAGATTGTATTCAAAGGTATTTATAAAATTAGCAAGCCGGTACTTGCTCACTTTTAACGTTGATATAAATTACGACTGTAAATCCACTATATTTCGGTTTATTTCTTTTTCATAATAACTGTATCTTTGAATATTTATAGCTGATCATTTAGTCTATATGTTTTCGAGTTTTTATCTCATATGAGACCTTTTAAAATTGTAACAAGATTGGCTATATTGATGAACAGAAAAGCATTCTCCCGTAGCCGCCATATTGTTTTGTGGCGATACCGCTGTGCAAAATTGTATCGGATCACAGGCGCCAAATGAAAACTTTATTGAGACAGCTGACCCGGCGTGGTTTTACCAGCTTTCTTGCTTGAAATCTATCAGATTAGTCACGGCAGTCACGCTGAAGTCTGATGTTTACGTATTCTTTGTTTGCATCTGACGTCATCAAAATTCTAAAATCTATACTATTAATTCTACAAAGCTATTCTTTTCACATATTCTACACATACAAAACATTAATCTCTATGCAAAGTTTGTATCGATTCAGTGCTTCGTTTCGAAAATAAAGCATTTTGAAATTTGCGATGTCCCGGATGAACACAAAAACGGATATTTTTACGTTATTTTAAATTTTTATACGTGATAAATAATTTAGAAATGATATCTAAAGAGTTTTGAAGTGAAAGCTATTGATATTGGTGGTAGAATCTACTCTACTTCGTGTACAGTTTTATGGCCGCCATATTGGTGTCCCAAAGAAGGGCACCAACATGGCGGCTGCATACTAAATACTGTAATTTTCTGAAAATTATTTTCGTAATAACTCGGTTATGAAAAACGCCACAAAGCTATAATTTGGACAGAACGTTTTCTTTCTGCCTGCTCTATAACTTGTTAATTTTCTGATATTGTTCATGCAAGAGAACAGTTTTGATAACATTGATGCAAACCACCAATAGTGCCTACTGTCAATTTTCTTGCCTCTGAGCAGTCTTTGAAGATCATTCCTCAATATAAAGCCAAAGTTGAATAAGAGGAAAAAACACGACAACATAGGTACGAAAATCGGTGTTGAACCATCAATCGCAGACGTTCCGCGTTGCACCATCATCATTCGCAGCTATTCTAGTCACAGTTCGACAAATTGCGTGAGTCAAAAATGTGATATTGTAACGTAATGGTTGTTATTTATAAATCTTTCTGCATACAAGGAAGTGAATTGCTGCACCAACACGAAAAAGTAATGTATTTCACACTAAATAAACAGCAGAGTATTCATGTTCAAATCAAAAGTAATAGCTTGATATGAAATTTGACCTAACGGCGACCCTGGTTTTATCACAGACGTTGACTCATGTGACCCCATGACGTAATCGTCCTTATTTATAAATCTGCATTTCTCAGCAAGTTTCTGTTTTTCTCAGAAAATATACGGAAAAGATATGTATTTCACACAAAATGACAATTATTTAACAGGACAATATTCATAAAATATCATTTAGGCAAAGGATGACCCTTGGCGAAATCTAACGTAGCCTTGATAAAAAAATTGATCTAATGGCGCTTCCAGTGTATGTGATGTACGTACGCACCTCACAGACAATCTCTTCAAGTCACGATTCGACGTGACCCTATGACGTAATCGTCCAAATATAAATCTGCACGTCTCAGCAAGTTTCTGTTTACATAAATCTGCGAGTCTGGGCAAGTTTCTGTTTTCCTTTACGGAAAAGAAATGTATTTCACACAAAACAAACAGGACAATATTATGACCCTGGCGAAATGTAAAACATAGCCTTGATAAAAAAAAAATTGATCTAATGGCGCTCCTAGTGTGTCCACCTAGTAGTGAGTACAATGATTTAATATTTTGAACGAGTCAAACTCACCGACGTTGCGAAATCTGTACGCCGCTCCGATGTGTTTACGCGGTCCTAAATTAATATTTATTTGGACCAGTCCAACTTTCACATAGGCTCGATTTCCGCCGCTCTCTCGAGTCCGGGCTTCGTTCTTCCCCGAGAAAATCTTTCACAAGGCGAATACATTCATATATATTCATACTCACCCCTAGCTCTCCTCCTAGCACTTTGGTGGAGTAGAGGTATAAGAGATCACGACAAAAAAAAAAAACAGAAGCTATTTTATTAACCGGGCTGGGCCCCAGGCCCACGCCCGGTTAAAAAGGAAGGAAATTCAGAAAGGAAAGGAACCAATCAGAATGGTCCTTTTCATCATAGACCAGTTTGCCATATAATAAAATTGAATTAATATTTCAAAGGCCAGTCTAAATATAAAGTGCCCGATTACATGGTGGATTTTAGCCCGGTCCGTCCGTTAAGTCCAGCCAGAAAACGTTCATTAATGCAATCAAATTTCATAGTATTTCTAATTCACCATGTTATTGGCTCTCATTTGTTTACTGAGAAAATGGCCGAACAAATTGTTTCTTTTCAAATAAAAGGTTGATTAAAGATTAGTAATTCTCTTTTTTTAGTTCACTAGCTACATGTAAGTGTAGGAAGAATGCCGAGTAAAAACAATATTAAACCTTTGACTCTATTTTGTGAACGGAAATAAAAGCCCACTATCACTTAAATGCCATTGTATTCTCTTTTGTTTGACTACACTCTTAGATGTTGGGTCAGTTCACATTGAAACCAAGGGTCTGATTACATGAGGCCGGGCTGGCCTGGTTTGCCGAGATCTCGGCGCTTTCTGTTAAACGCAACAAAAAAGCATCTTTATTGAGTACAATTTGGCAATTTCAATTATCTTACATGTCATGTACTCGTAAAATTGATTTTTGTTGCGTTTAATAGACATGCAAAGATCTCGGGCAAACCGGGCCAGTCCGGCTCATGTAATTAGGCCCTAAGTGCAGACAAGGCAGTGAAGAGTGTTTTACTTTGTCATTAAAGCGTAGAGAAAAATGGAAATTTAGATATTTTTGTTGCATTGGCACAACTGACATAGGTCATTGGAACGATCCTGTTTTCTCATGACGGCACTAATCGCACTTGGTGCACTTACAGAATGAACTGGCCTAAGGATGGAGATTCTTGACAGTGACTCGTGCATTGATAACAAGCAAAAAAAAAATACATGCAGGGTAACAAATTGTAACGCAATTAGGGAATTTCGTTTGTTTACACAACAACATTGTGAGGACTGCTAAATGGTGTGTGAAGTCAAAATTATGGAGTGTAAACGGGATCGGTAAACGTTACTTGAGAAGTACAATCGACTGTTATCCGTAGACTGTGATACCCGTCTAGTAGTACCTAACTGGTAAAAAAATTGTTAAAAAAAAATGAAACCCGCATTGGGTAGTTTACGAGAACCACCATTTTGCGCACACTTTGGGGGGTTTATGAGGACCAGGTATCGGTCCTCACAACTACTGTGGTCCTCGCAACGTTGGTGTGTAAACACATTACGGTCCCTTGTAACTCCGGTTGCAATGGCACACACACAAACATTTAGGATCTTTTCAAGAACAAATGGATGTAGCAATAATGAAGCAATATGAAGCTAAAAAATTATCTATGTCATCTTTTGCCACTGAATAGGCCATGCTTCTAGCATTCTCTAAGATCACAGGACAGTTTATTGCTTGTATTTTTCAATTAATTCCTATTTAGATATTCTCTACACCTAATGTTGGGTGGATTTCTTCCAGTGGGACAACACTGCCATAATTTTGACAGAAAAAAGATAATACAGTAGAATCACTTAATGTGAAACCAACAAGGAAAATACTTGTCCTAGACCATGGAAATTCAATTTGTTTCTGTCAAATTTTTCAAATTAGTGAGGCTAACACTAATGCCCTACTTTGTTCTTTGGATTGGATTGACAGTCTTTGTGGCTTTTTCGAACATGGGTTTTTGCTGCCACACCAGGCCTTTCCTCCAATAGCAACCTCAGCTCCCTCAGGGTTGGCAACTGCAACTTCTTCGATCACAGGTGCAGCAGGTCAAATCAAATCAAATCAAAAACTTTATTAATGTGTCATAAGAGTTTTAGCTAAGGGAAAGCCCTCTACTAATAGGGGACACCTACCTAAAATTATATTCTTCCCTCAACAATGGCTGCCTCGGTCACTTGTAAGGCACTCTCTTCACATGTATCATCATCATCTGCCTCATCGTTCCCATAAGTGTGTCTAATTTGCATCCATTTCACATACTTCTGAAATAAAACCCAAAATGTTCAATTACCTAAGTGATTAAAACAATTCAGTCTCAATGCAGGGGGTGAGGGGATTCAAGTATATGAATGATGGGGCGGTGTGAAGGTCTTTTGGGTTTGAAATTAGGCAAGGACTTTTTTTGGGAGGTGATAAAAAGCGTACCTTTTTGTGTGGTGAAAAAGGGACTTTGTTGAATATATTCTGGGTTGTTGGACGTTGTAGACTAATGGGCCTTTTATTGGGTCTATCCTCACTCACCTCTCCATCACTAATATACCTGAGTACCCCACTGGGCTAGAATGAGCCCATATTACATGTAAATAACTTAGTAAAATCTCTGTGTTATACTGTACATCATATAGGTCATAATTACCAATTCCAAAGATCTGTCCTTGTCCTACTATACTATATTTGCCCACCAAAACAGTCAGCTCCTAGATACAAATGAAAAACTGACAATTTACAGCTGATTGGAACGTCACATAAATTACCTCAATTCCTGCTGCTCTGTCCTGTTTATTTTGTTATTGATGTGCTTCCTTTTCCCCTCATCAGTTTTCTTCCACTCCAACTTTTTTCATCCTTTCTCTGCTATCTGTCATGTTAGCTTGTATAAGGCTGAGGTTTGTTGAGGCATGGTAGTGCTGCTTCTGGTGTAGATTGATGTCTTAAGCCCTACATTTAGTGAGAATGCTAAATTCTGGGAGGTTGGAATGCCCTTTCCCCAACCCAGGGTCAATCACGTTCTCAGCTTCTTGTGCCCTTCCGTGGCATTCTACCTCATAAGCCAATGCATGAAACTCGCATTTCAAAACATTGGCAGAGTGGTGCGGCTCCCCAGGACATTGGAGGTTCTCAACAAATCCCTCAACATCACTTTTGCAACCCTTACAGGAGCATTTCACCAAAGGGTGAAATGTACAGGAACTCCACTCCCACTGGTGTTTGTCCCGACAATGATACTTTCCTAGCAAAAGCATAGTTTGCCTGTACTTTTCAGGGTCTTTTCCTGCATGTACAAAGCACAATAATGGTTACGCTTCGCACCCTGAATGAATGCAGGCCAAATACACCCACAGGATGGCTTGTTTCTTGTGGCAACATAGCTGTGGTGCTTCCCACTGCATACAAATTTCACTGACACAATCTGGGGAAATTCTTTTTGTGGAGGTCAATAAAAGTTTTGGTGAATGAACTTTTGGCCTGAACATTACCAGAAATCCGAGACATTTTGCGTCACGAATACTGAATGTCAATCAAATAGCAATTTAAAAATGGCTTCCCGATGGTACAAAGAAATGTATGGGATCCGAAACAAAATCTGATTTTTTGGTAGGTTAAATAAATTGTGCCCCTCAGCGACCTTAGCTGTTCCCTGCGAAAGGTCCTTGTTGCAAATATTATCTGCCCCCCTCATGCAAAGGTGCCCATGATACAAACAAGCACCTGTCAGACAATTTTTTATAATAAATGTGCAGTTTTGACTAAAGTGCCCTCGAATTTGCCAGCAACCATCGCAGGTTGTGCCTTAGATCCATCTTCAAATAGTAGGTGGTACGCTTGACTTTCATCATACAGATTGCTGTGGAAGTTTTTCCACTTTTGATCTGCTTCTTTATGTAGGGTAACATAATTAACAGCTGGCGAAATTCGCAAAGGTACCTTCCATCGTCGCTTTGCTTTAAGTGTCTGTTCTTTCTCATTCCATTCCATGAGCCCTGAATACTGATTGCAACATCTTGAACTTTTTTCTTTTCCTGTTTACCAGACTTTGACACTGGATAGGCTTGAATACTTGTACGTTCTTTGTTTAATGGATTCATACGTCTTGTTTACATCGTTGTAGAGGCTACGAGCCGGGCCTACGAGGCCGTAACGCTGTGAATACGAATTTGTTCGATTGGAACACGAGGTTCTTGAGATAACAGACTAACTGCGCATGGGCAGATATTATGCTAATTAATATGTTAATTCAGGCGTGTCTATTCCGCCGGCCTTGATAACATCAAGACAAAAACTTAAACGTTCCTTGAAAATAGTGTTCTTAGTTCTAATAAAGTTCCTTGGAAATGTTTCCTTTGAGTTGATTTGGTTCTAAATGTTCTTGATACTTAATACTTGTTAAGTTCCTTATAACCTGCTTAAATTGTTTGAAGTGTATAGTTCTGTTACTGGGCATCCTCTGATCGAATCAGCAAGCATAACTTTACAATTGGTCAGATGAATGTTCCGGTCTTGGTTTTGACAGTGACGACTCTGACTAACTGATCTGGCCCGGGATGGGTTCTGATGATTCGGCCGAGTGGCCATTGACATGGCGGAGTGCGATTGTCCTTTACGAGAACGAGGTCATTGATGCAAAGACTTCTTCTGGGTCGCCTCCACTTATTGAATCGTTGAAGAGCGTTGAGATACTCTGTTGACCATCTTTTCCAAAAGTGCTGTGTTAAGGCTTGACAAAGTTGCCATCGCTTTCAAAGTTGATATGGGCGTGGTTGAAACTCGGTCGGGCAGTGCTTCGAGTGGTCGACCAATTAGAAAGTGACCAGGGGTGAGTGGAGCAATTCCATCGTCATCATTTGCATCAAGTGCTGTGAAGAGAGGTCTGGAGTTGAGGCAAGACTCAATCTGACAAAGAACAGTTGTCATCTCTTCAAAGGTCAGTTTACTTTCGCCAACTATTCGCTTTAGATGACGTTTGCAGGCTTTGACTCCATTCTCCCAGACAGAGCCATGGTGGGGCCCTGATGGTGGGCTGAATTTCCATTGAATGCCTTGTGCAGAGCAGAAATTCATAACAGACTCTTGTGTGACTTGTTGCTGGAGACATTTTGCAAGTTCCTTTAGATCTTTATTTGCACGATGGAAGCAAGTTGCGTTGTCGCTCCAGATTTGAGTCGGCTTTCCTCTTGAAACGAAACGGCGAAGGGCAGCAAGGAAGGCCTCCGCTGTCAGATTTGATACTAATTCAATGTGGCAGGATTCGGTCACTAGGCATAAAAAGATGGCTACATAGGCTTTGCAATATGTTGGTTTCCGTGTAGTTCCGATCTTTAGAGTCAGAGGTCCTGCATAGTCAACTGAGACCTTTTCATTGGCAAAGCTTGGGAGGAGACGTGCAGCTGGGACTTGGCCCATGAGTTGAGTCGTAATCTTTGGAGACACACGTTGACATACCACGCATTGACGTGTGCACTTGCGCACAGCTCTACGTGCACCAATAATATGGTAGAGGTCTTGAAGAGATCCTAGAGTGAGCTTTGGACCAGCATGACACAGACGTTTGTGTTCACTCTGTATAATCAGTGATGCGAGGTGGTGTTTTCCATGGAGGATCAATGGATGACGAGACTGGTAGTCTCTCAGTGACTGGGAGAGACGTTCACCAACTCTTAACAGACCATCTGCATCAAGAAATGGATTTAAGGGTTGTAGAGAATTAGACAAAGGGAGTGGTTTCCCTTTCTGGAGTGTTTCAACTGCATCTGGGAAATTCTTAGCTTGTGCTTGTTTGAACAACCAAGTTTTCGCTCTGGATAATTCAGTCACTAACAGTGGTGTGGAGCTGAATAGGTGAGAATGGGTAACAACACGAAATACCCAGGCAGTAACTCGCACGAGATGCATGTAGCTTGAGTATCTTTGAATGTCAATCACAGGTTTGACTTCATCGGGAGCAGTGGTTGCTTGAAGTGTGACTTCTTTTCTTTCTTTGAGTTGCAAGCTTGTTTCCTCAATACCA
Organism: Desmophyllum pertusum; assembly: GCA_029204205.1. Taxonomy (NCBI): domain Eukaryota; kingdom Metazoa; phylum Cnidaria; class Anthozoa; order Scleractinia; family Caryophylliidae; genus Desmophyllum; species Desmophyllum pertusum. Next base: position 10,555,141 of record MU825396.1, read on the forward strand.
GAGGAGTAGAGAGTTTCCAATGAAGGCGGGGCAGCAATCTTGGAATGCCAGTTTGACGGATCTTCTTTCAGCCAATTGGGACCGTTCCACCAAAGATTGTGGTCCATAATTTCTCCTGGTAGAGTGCCACGAGATCCGACATCAGCCGGGTTTTCTTCGCTAACGACATGTGCCCACTTCTCAGGGGGCACGTGTTCTTGAATTTCTCCGATTCTGTTTGCTTCGAAGGTCTTGAATCGCTGGCTGCTTCCATAGATCCAGTAGAGAACGATGGTGCTATCAGTGAAAGCATAAAGATTGCAGGTGGGAATGGCCAAGATTTCTTGGAGATGTTTCATGAGTTGTGAGAGCAGATGAGCTCCACAAAGTTCAAGACGAGGTAAAGTAACCTTCTTGATCGGTGCAACACGTGTTTTTGCCATGACAAGCGATGTGTAGACTCCGCCGGCCGTGTCGAGGCTTCTTAAGTAGACAACACCACAGTAAGCCTTCTCGCTGGCATCGGAAAAACCGATTAATTGTCGGTTGACAATTGTGCTGTTTATTGGGGTGTAACAGCGTGGAATGCGCATGTTTGAGATTTCAGAGAGTTGTGTTCTCCAATTCAGCCACTCTTTATGAATGTCTGGTGGAAGGGGTTCATCCCATGCGGTGCCTCGCTCCCAGAGACGCTGGAAGATTATCTTCACCACAATGGTGACACATGAGATGAAACCAAGGGGGTCAAAGATCTTTGCTGAATCAGACAATACTTCACGCTTGGTAATATGTGATTCTTCAATAGATAAATCGGTTGAAGAGAATCGGAAGTGATCTTGGTTAGAACTGTACTCCATTCCAAGAGTTTTGACAAAGTTGTCAGAGTTTCCGAGATTGGACGTGGTCTTCGTGCTTCTAATCTCTGGTGAGATTGAGGTCAAAACTTCGGGTGAGTTTGAGTCCCATTTGTGAAGTTTGAATCCTCCTCTGTTAAAGAGGTCTTGAAGTTGATGATGTAGTAAGATGGCTTCTTGCTTTGTTTCTACCGAAGGAAGGCCGTCATCAACGTAGAAGGACTCTTTTACGGCCTTTGCAGCAATAGGTAGCTCTGATTCGTTTTCTTCTGCGACGCGTAGTACTGAGTTTGTTGCTAAGAATGCAGCACTTGCAATTCCGAAGGTGACTCTTGTCATTCGATAGTCCATGACTGAATCAGTAGCCTTATCTCTCCATAAGAACCGGTGATAATCTCTGTCTTCCGGTGCCAAGGTGACAGCACGGTACATCTTTGAAACATCAGTGGTCAGTACATAAGGATGTCTTCGGAAACGAATGAGGACATCATTAAGTGGAGGATGAATGGTTGGTCCTACAAGGAGCTGATCATTAAGAGAAACACCAGATGTGGTTTTCATTGATCCATCAAATACGACACGTAGTGGGGTTGAGGCTGAGGCCTTGTAGACAGCGTGATGGGCTAAGTAGAATGAATCTGAGGTGGGCTTGTTAAGGTCAGTGTCTGGAATTCTTTCTGCATGACCCAATGCGAAGTACTCGTCCACGACTTAGCATAATCTTGAAATTGATCAATGCGTTGAAGGCGACGTTGGGAGTCTGACTACAAAGCGGCCAGTTTGATCACGCCTGTGGTTTCGGTCATAGTCTTGCACGACTAATTTGTCGATTGGCGATAGAGGCAATTTGGGTTTGGGCGGTTCCTCTAATGTCCAAAATTTATGAAGAGTTTCTTCGCAGCTTGGAAGTGAAGTTGATGCATGCAAGGTTGTGACTTCAGTAGACGATTGATAAATGTTAGTGTTTCCAAACAAAACCCAACCAAACATGGTTTCTTGGGCTGCTGGAGTTCCTTTGGGTCCAAGAATAAGACCTGGTTTCAGAATATCGTGGTAAACATCCACTCCAAGGAGAATGTCAATGGACTTAGATACATTGAATTCTGGGTCTGCCAATTTGAGAGAAGACAGGTGTGGCCAGTACCCTTTTGGAAGAGTCGTGATAGGCAGGCGTTTTGTCAATGAAGGCAGAACGATCGCTTGAACATTGGCCAATGTTGAGGAGTGCTGAGTAGATGTTAAATCAATGTTAACAACAGTATTACTTTGGGTGGAGCACTGGGTTTCTCCAATTCCATTGATAGTAATTTCTTGCTTTCATCTACATAACTTTAGGTGCTGGGCTACTCTTTCAGTGACAAAAGAGGCAGTTGATGCTGGGTCCAGTAGAGCTCGTGCAACCATTTGATGACCATTGGGTCCACTAAGGAGCACTTCTGCTGTCATCATGAGAACAGACTTTGAAGTGGTGACTGCTGGCGTGGTCACATATGTTGCAGAGGTGATGCCACTAGCGGTGTTTCCTGCTTCAGTAGCGTTGTTAGTTGCACCAGGTGCTGAAACAATGGGAAGATCCTGTCTCGTTGATTCCGTTTGTTCTGAGTGTTCGAGTCATTGGAATCATCAAGGTGAAGGAAGGTGTGATGCTGCTTGCCACATTTGAGACAACAATTATGTGAAGGGCATTGTTTACTTGTGTGCTTTGCCTTTAGGCAGTTTAAAACAAAGTCCCTGTTCCATTACAAAGCTCCGCTTGTCAAGAAGTGATTTTGCTTTGAAGGCTTGACAATATGCTAGGTTGTGTTTTTGTCCACTACAGGCTAAACATTTTCCTTGGGTGTTTGTGGTATAAGCTGATACCTGCTTAAGGCCACTGTAATCGGGAGGGGTGAACTTTGGTGGCTTTCTGAAAGGAATGTGAGGTTTCTTTTGGCCTGCTTCATAAGATGTGAGTTCAGTAGCTGTTGCTCGGAGATCGAGGAACTCAAGAAGTTTGTGATAGTCAGGGACATCCTTTTCTGTCTGAGTAGACTTCTGCCATTCTACCATGGTTAGGGCGTCAAGCTTAGATTCTCCTAAGGCAGTCATGAATCTTTCAAAATCCAGTTTTCCCATCGCTTTTAAGGATCGTAAGTGATGTTGAAGTGTGTCGTGTAGCTGTCTCAACTCTACACTTGAACCATCTTTCACTGGCTTAACATTAAGTATTGCTCTTACATGTGCACGGTGGATGACTTGAGGCCTATCAAAACGACTCTTCAGGGCTGCAACAGCCTCTGGGTATGCTTTATGCTTCAGCTACTGCATCAATTCCTTCAATAGCATCTTTGGCCTTTTTGGTGGTGAGAGATTTCAGCAAATATTGCATCCGTAACTGGTCATCTAGCTTTTTCGAGTTGTGGATTGTGGCTTCAAACTGTTGCCAGTATGACTTCCATTTTGTGGGCTCACCATCAAACATGGGAATGCTAAGTGAAGGCAGTATCACTGTTTTAGGCCCATTTTCTTCCGAAGGTGTTTTAAACTTGTGCAATAACTTGTTTATTTCCTCACGATGTTGGCTGTTGTGCCCTTCGATTTCTTTGTTTCGATTATGTTCCCATTCAATTTCACGCTCTTTGTTTTCACAAGTTTGGTTACGACGGCATTCAATTATCAGTTCAGCCAACGTGTCTTGAGCTGTTTTGATCTTGTCGAAGTAACCCAATATGGCGTCGTTCAGTTGTCACCGTCTGCATCATCTAAGTCTGGAGAAAATGAGTCGATTTCTGTTGTGAAGTGATCGAGAGTTTTCTCGAATTCAGAAAGTTGACTTCTGATATCCGTAAGGTCTTCAATTTCCATTTTGTCCAGCTTGCCTTGAGCTTCGCTTATCTTTGCGATCACGTTGTTTACGTTCGTGGTAATCCGATTCCATTTAGTTTCGAGCGATTTCTTTCCTTTGCTTTCGGCAGACTTGGCTTTTTGTGGCTTAGTTGAAGCGACGCTTAGTAAATACAGAAGCTTGCTTACGTTTTCCCGCACTCGATCATCGTGGATTTCAAGCTCCTCAAAATCCCTTTCAATTAGTTCTTCGTTTGACGGGTCGACTACGGTGCTCGCTTCCAGATGTTGTTGTTGAAACTGGCCATCCAAATCACGGATTTCATTTAAATACTGTTCGGCGCAAACGACATCGAAGTCTGACTTTTCTTGCTTTTCAACTAGAGGATCGATTTTCTTGATAAGATTTGTGATCTTGCGTTTTGTTCCTCTTTTTAACTCGGAAAATGGCTCAAAGCCATTTCCGAGTTGTAGCTGTGGGAGGCTAATTTCACTCCTTCGCTCCTTCGATTCCTGTTAAACATTTTGTAAATCCGCTGACTAGTGCATAACGCTTGCGCATATATTGCGCATAATATACAGTGGGACATTCAGTGGAACTCTCCACGCGAAACGAAAATTGTTTTGAGAAATCAGGAAGTTCGAAATATCGGGGGTAAAATTACAGTGAAATAAATCCAAAGGAAACGACTTTTGGCTCGAGTTATCGGGGTTTTCGAGAAATCGAGGGTTCGAGAAATCTAAGTTCCAGCAGTATAAATCGAGGGCGAGAAGCCGTCTTACAGTTCATTATTTATTTCATCCTTCAATAAACAAACACCTTGTTTGAGTTCGAAATCGAAATACTCAACCACCAAAAAAAATATAAATACATGCGTTAAAAAAGTAAAGGGAAAAAAAAAGAAAAAAAAGGAACCTTCTAGGCGTCGAACCCACGACCTCCAGACTTGAAAGCGGTGCTTATATCCACTGCGCCACGTTGACACAACAGAAAATCTTTCGGAAAAAGTCATTTATCAACTCGGTTTGTATTGAGCCGCTGGGTTATTTGACTATCACAGCAGGCTCAAGTGAGTTCTGAGTACTGACTTTCACCGAAGTGTTGAAGTGCTGGATTGAGCGTGCCGGTTGCTGTTTTTTAACCCTGCAAATAGCTCGTCGCCGAAGTTGTTGACGTGGACGTGACACGATTTACCCATCAAGTGATTTGTTTTAGTAGTCTTTTAGTGGCAATGTTTCTCATTTGTAGATCTGTTTAGATGTTCGAACGATTTTGATAAATTGAAAACGTAATTTGAGTTCTGCGTGTTTCACATACAGAGATAAGAATGATATCACGTTATTAAGGCAACTTGTGTTTCAAATATTAACTTTAACATAATTTTCCGAGTTCAGTGGCTCATGGCCACTTTGATTTGGATCAGTAACTCACGGGTTAACATCATGTGTTGGTGAATGGCGATTTGACTTGAGGACTGTATAAAGTGTTAACGAGCGTACCTTGAATTATCCTCCGGCGCTCGAAGGACCAGAAATAATGGATAGGCTTGAATACTTGTACGTTCTTTGTTTAATGGATTCATACGTCTTGTTTACATCGTTATAGAGGCTACGAGCCGGGCCTACGAGGCCGTAACGCTGTGAATATGAATTTGTTCGATTGGAACACGAGGTTCTTGAGATAACAGACTAACTGCGCATGGGCAGATATTATGCTAATTAATATGTTAATTCAGGCGTGTCTAGACACTCTTGCTTTCCATTCTTTACCTTTACTGTTCTTGTAGCTAGCAAATGATTTGACATGAACAGATTGATCTGCTCCAGAACTCAGTCCCTCAGCATGACTTACTTTGTTTGTACAAATTCCTGAATACAAGAAAAGAAAATTAAAACATTTTTACCAGTACAACATTTGCTGAAATTGGACTATACTTTTAAAGCTTATTCTTCATGAATAATTACAATACCAATGAAGCCTAAGTCTCGAGTTTTACCGAGGGAAATGGATCAAGATCTGAAGAATCAGACTACCTGAAGAGATCTTAAAATAAGCCTCAGGGAGGTATGATCATGTTTTGAACAGATAGGTAAATGTGCTTTGTGTATTGTACCTTTTCGTGCCATTCTTTTGCATATGAATCGCCTGATGAAACAAACGAAATTAAAAAACTTACCTTTCCCACAAGCAGAACAAAATTTGTCCCCCTCTCGAGGGATATTTCCACATGAACAAAACATCACAAGTTGAAGGCAATGAGCGATGTTGATCAAAACCGCGCGCAAAGATCGTCTCTGGAGCATGACCTTCAAGTGTGAAACTGCTGACCAGTCATTTGGTTTTGCCGTGATGAATTTGTTATTGCTGTGACAGTTATGGGCCACTGTAGTGAAGTATGCAGTGTTCCCCAATTATGATCTTGTTTACATCAAGAATCCTTACTTGTTTACTGTGTTCGTCTTTTCTTAGACGAGTGTAGTTTTACGACCGATAAAAAAAATACAGTTTTAGATCACATTTTCGTGTAGCAATTGAAGGGTTGAAAGGAAAACTATCGGTTGTGACGATTTGGCCTTGAAATTCCAAATTGCTCCAAATCAGCTGATTTTTGCATGTAGCCGTCAATTTAATAGATAAACATGGACCTGTATTTTGTTTCGCTCGATTGTACTTTGTTTTTGAGAAAATCAGCATTGAAATAACCTTAGTTTTTGTTGTCGGTGTCTTAAAAAGAAGCATTTCTTTGCGATGACGATATATCCCTATGGTTACGTGTGTGAACCGCTCTATAGATTTTATACAGATTACCGATCGCCGTTGTTTTCCAAGAAAGCAAAAAATGTTGTGCCATGATTCGAAAAAGAAATCGGCCTATTTTTGTGAATATAAGAAGTAAGATGAAGGCAAAAAAGTTGAAAAAAAATACGACAGAAAAATATGTAGCGCATTAGGACTACAACCTCCCAGATTTTCGGGTACATGTCTCAATTACATGTCTGTCGACTAACCGACTGTACCACGGAGCGAACCATACGTTTTCTGTCATAACTTTCACTACAACTGCGAAGTATCACAACAACATATTGCAATAAAGCCGCTGTTAACAACGGAAATATTTTTACAACTCTAAACGTTAAATTGTAGCAGCCGTGATTTGAATCACTAGGTACAGCGGCTAATGTATCGCTCTGCTGATTTTATTAAATTGAAGGCTACATGAAAACATTCAGCTGATTCTGCGCAATTTGGAATTTCAAGGCCGAATTGTCACATATATATCCAATAGTTTCTCTTTCAACCCTTCAATTACAGAGTATTCCGCCGGAAAAAGGGCTTTTGACATGCCAGGGAATTTTACTTCTTGACAGGTTTGGAATTTTATCGGAAGATTGGGAACTACAAACAGACCATCCATGAAGGATACTATCCAAGGATACTATTTTAGAATTCTTGCTCATGTTTGTGAACAAAACTATTCAAACAGTTGTGATTTCCATTTTTGGGGGGAACAAGTGTGGCACAGCCGATTTTTAAGGAACAAATTCTCACACAAGTGCGATATTCTTGCAAGTTCGCACTGGCTCAAATAATTTAATTACATACGGCTTGACAAAATGAACCGAAACAAAATAGTTTTATCGCTCACAGCGATCAATTTTTTTGTTTCATTAAAAATAGGTATAAATTCATGTTCATTCATAGAATATCAAAAACCTCTGCTATTTAGTGCATAATGAGATCAAGTTTTATACTTGAGATGTTCAGAGCGAAAGTGTTTATTCAGTGTATTTACATTACGGCGAGACAACAAATTGCAAACGGCGTGATATGAAATGTGATCTTTTCAACTCATTGTCGAATTTAGGCCGATTGAATTCAGTAAAATATAACAGTGTGTGCTTGTCTTATTATATCACTTTTCTTTTCTCCAATGAATTGGTGTCGCAGAATTTCAGTTGTGATTCGTTTGACGCAGAATCCAACTTCACTGCACAATACAAACATTTTATTTTGCGATTCCATCATATTTTATGGCAGTTAGCAAAAAAAATGCTCAGCAAAATCTATACTGGCAAATGCACAAATTTTAAAAGATGCTTACCTTTCTTGAAAAGATACATTTTTTCTGTTTTTGAAAATAAAATTTTGCGATGCAAGTATTTATGTACAGTTAGATATTTTCGTCTTGCAGAAATTCAGTTGCTGTTTATAATTATTTCACCCACTTATTTTGCTGATCCAAATCTGAAATATAATTTTTAGGGAAAAATAACAAGGACATCTCGGTATCATCACACTGTGCCACAGGAACAGGTCCTCTCTGTGAACTACGTGACCAACTGTTACTCTCGTAAACCCACACGTAAATCCACACTCTCGAAAGCCCACAGATAAATTCCACTGCTTGTGTTCCTTCGTGTAATCTCACACAAAAATCAGTTACTAAATGACAGCTGTATGATGCTTGTGTTTAAGTGGCATTTCAGGTTTAAAATTACATAACAAAGCAAAATAACTGCACTTGAACCGCTTTGATATTAAGAATAAACCAACTGCTAGTATCCTTGCAGCCTTCTTGAGGGAATTTGCACCAGCAGCCTTGGATCTCAAGTGATGTGGTATCACAGCCATGTTCTGTTCAGGTGACATGACTGTGAACTCCCTTTTTGAGCCATCACTGCTTTTACAACTGTTTTGAAAAGAGCATGAGATTGGTGAGGGTGGGTGGGTGTGGGGTAGACGTGCTCTTAAGTTTCCTTTTAGATATTGGCGTTTTCCTGTTGGCGTTGTTGTGAAGGAAGTTGACGATTGCTACAGAAATCGGACAAATTCCTGTTAGAAGTGATAAAGCGATCATTATTTTACATTGTGGCTCTAAATAAACACTACAAACAGGAAGGCAATCCACTATCATGATCAGCAACTACGGTGAAGATGACTGGCAACATAAAGAGGAAAGTGACTAAAGATAACAGCCACTGGAGGATATCTTGAGTATGAAGACCACCTTAACATTCCTTATGTAGCCACCAGTGCTTTAAAGCTAGACCTGTTAGTAGAACAAAGTGATTAGTTTCTAATGAAACTGTGGTGCTGCATTGACAAGTAAAACACTGTGGATAATCAACTTGAAGTTAATAAAGGTAAATTAACTGCCGTAGCGAATTTTTAGAAACTGACGTTTCGAGCGTTAGCCCTTCGTCGGAGCAAAGTGAAGGATTGTGGGTTGTGTGTGTTTATATACTAGAGTATGTGGAGTTCTGTGATTGGAGGAAGCATGGTAATGGAGAATGCATGAATACATTTTTTAATTAAACGAGAAGCGTTCGTTGATCCCCTGAGGAGCCAAGGTGCCGATTCGAAAGATAGATTTTTGTTCTGAAGTTTTGCGGCTTTCAGTGTTGCCTTGATGAAGGGAAAGGCCGCAAACAATCATGCTGATAGGATTCCGCAAGGAAAATTGTTTACTGCTGATGCACAAGAGCCAGTATCTCACCTGGGATATGGTGCCACTCTTTAGTGTCACTGTTAGAAACGATTTCAGCAACTCTGTGTGATATGTACATAGTAAATTTTTTTTGTAATGTAGCACGATCTTGGAGTCACTCCAGAAATGCATTTGGTCAACTTCAAAGTCGATTTCTTCTAATATCTTGGACTTCAGTCTAATAGCTACAACTACAGCCTGCAGCTCTAGACGTGGTATGGCCAAAATCTTGATTGGCACTAGCCTTGTCTTGCTCATGAAAAAGCTCACAATGACATGCCCATCAGTGACTGTTCGGAAACAAGCAACTGCTCCATAAGCAATTTCCGAAGCATGGCAAAACACGTGTAGTTGCATGTTTTGGGATTCTTGATGATGGAAGCTGTACCATCTTGGCACTGCAATAATCTGAACTCAGATGCCCCATGGAAATATATTCCGAAATTGCTTCTAGCCAGTGTTGGCGGCACGAAGCTGTTCAATTGTAATTATGATCACAAAATGCTCAACTTCGATGACAATCTAACTGAATTTTACAAGCAAATTATTTGTTATTGGCAGGACGTTACAACAACCACGCCCAAAAATAAAAATGAGGTTCTTTCGCAGACAATCTGGAACAACAGATTTATAACAGTGAACAAGAAAATGATATACTTTCCTTGTTGGTATCAAGTAGGAGTAAAACAGATCTCAGACCTTTTCGATGTTAGCGAATGCCGGTTTCTACCTTTTTGTTCTTTTTGCAACAAATTCAAACTTAAATGCAACTTTTTACAATATTGTAGCCTTCTTTCCTCTATTCCTCGAAGTTGGAAAGAACTACTACAAGACAATTCCGAAGACGAAGACCCTGTCACATCTCCCACCTCAATTTGTAAGTTAACGTGCAAGATACTATATGATAAGCTGCTAGTCCTTGAAGACTTACCTTCACCCACTACTGAGAAAAGACTTATAACATGTGGCATTGAGAAAAATGAACTAAATAAAATTTATCTCTTACCATTCAGGGCCACAAAAGAAGTTAAATTACCGATTTTCCAGTATAAAATTATTCATCATATCTTACCCACGAATAGCTTATGCACAAAATGAAGAAAGTCGCCTCTCCATTCTGTCCTTTCTGCCCTTTTGATAGTCAAACCATTTGGCATTTGTTCGTAAAGTGTACGCAGGCAAACTCTTTTTGGAATAAATTTCAAGATTGGTATTCAACCATAAGTAACACAAAATTACTTCTCTCAGAGTTAGACGTTATGTTCGGAATTACTCGTTTCTCTTCTACACGTTGTTTAGCCCTCAATCATCTTATTATTTTAGGTAAATATTTTCTTTATTCTAACGCATTAAATAATAACACATACCAATTTGCTGATTTCGTTTCACTTGTGCGCGAAAAAAATTGTGCTAGAAAAATACATCGCAGCCACTAATAATAACGAGAAAGAACTAATAAAGAAATGGAATTTTTTTCTGTCTATATAGTTATTTATTTATTTTTGTCACCCTGGTTTTCCGAAATTTTCTTTCTTTCTTTCTATCTTTATTTATTGTTGACTTTTTGAAATAAGAAACTGGAGAGATACGTAATGCATGTAATGCATGCTAGTAATGTCATGTATTGTATGTTAGTCATGTAAGTCACTCAAAACAATGTAATTAAAGTAATGTGTGTAATTGAATGAAACAAAATGTAGTGTAAGTATTGTTATGCCGAAAGTATAAATTAGCATTTGTAAGTAGTGTAAGTACTGTATTGTGAGTAGTGCAAGCATCGTATTATAAGTAGCATAAGTATTGTATTGTAAGCAGTATTATAAGTAGTGTAAGTACCGAACGCGTAGTGTAAGTATCGTATTGTATGTAATGTAAGGTATTGTAAGTAGACCATCAAATTTTAAGTAGCATACATGTAAGTAATCATGATGCTCAATAAAGTCTTTACTTACAACAACAACAACAACAACAACAACAACAACAACAACAACAACAACAACAACAACAACAACAAATAATAATAATAATAATAATAATCTGAGACGCCTTCAAACCATCTTTCCAACTTTGCCAGCTCTGGAGAATGCCATCAGGTAGCTCTTTATCCCAGTCTATCTGACGCCTCCACAGTTCTTGTATGATCAGCTTCGCCGTTATCACATGATGGGCAGCAAGTCCAAATGGATCTGCTTCTGGCGCTCAACATTCCCCGCTTAGTGTTGGGAAAGCCACTTTTCACTGGTTGCAGGCACAGGAGATCTTGTTCCGTGCACCAATTGAAACCCAGGGCTCTTTCCTGTGGCAACTTATTACGATTGAGATCAACAGTGTTACACACCACTTCAGATGAAGGGATCGCTGTCAGAACTTCTTGGCTGTTTGACATCCATTTTGTAAGACGAAAAGCTCCAGTTGCTAGGATTTCTATTGGCTGCGTGACTGGATGTGTAGCTTCATCTGAGTTTGGTTTTGATGCCAAGAGATCATCCATATAAAAGTTCCGCTTTACAATACAATACAAACTTTATTAACACTCCCCAGTGGGGCTTTTCGGTGTTAATTACCTTAAACTACAATAAAATTATGTTAAGAATTACAATAAATTCCGATAAAAATTACAATAAAATTACAATGAGTTAGTAAATACTACTGAGAAGCTAAAAATTTACATAGGAGTTTATTTCTTAATTTTCTTTTAAAAGTAGAAATGGATTCGCATAACTTAACAGTACTATCTAAACCATTCCATAAAGAGACTGTTCAATAAAAAAAGGTCCTTTGTCCTGTCGTGCTCTTAAATAATAGGATGTTTAAAAGTTGGGAATTTCGAGTTGCACGTCCACTTACCTCTCCTCGCTTTAAGAAAAGCGAGGAAAGATAAGTGGGCGTTAGACCAGTCATACAGTCATTTGACGGAAAGTATGGCATCGCGGTAATACAGATGCAATTTGACTGGAAGCCATCGTAAATCTTTTAGGATTGGGGTCACGTGATCGATCTTCCTGGTGTCGCTGATGATCCGTGGAGCGAAGTTCTGTACAGCTTGAAGCTTCTGAATATTTTTATTGTTACACCAATCAATAAGATCTGTCCAAAGTGTTGTCACAATGGGGCAGGATGTAAATAGATGTTCGAAAGATTCGACTACAGTACCACAAAAGGAGCAAGCTGAAGAGTTTGTTATCCCAATTTTCTTTAGAAGGCTGTTTGTTGCTAAAATTCTGTTTAGTATTCTATATTGAAATTCTCTCGATTTTGTATCTAAAGCAACCTTGAATGGCAATTTATATATTTCTTTCCATTCTAGAGTTTCATTGCTAAAAATGTTTGTATACCTCAACTGGGCTGTCGGAGGAGTTATGATTCTAGATCTTAATTCTGCGCAGATATCAGATCCAGTTGAATTTGGTCTTGAAGAACAAAACTTTGTTTATCAATATAACCATTTATCTTCAAAGACTGACGCCACTGTGCAGGAATAGCATCTATTAAATTCATAAGTTGAAAAGCATCCATTTGGGAGAAATCAAGCTCAATTAAATTGCATGATGTAATGACTCGGTTTTCTTCTGTTATTAAATCACCAATTCTTATAATACCCTTACTAACAAGGCTATTGTTAATAGTCACGCCAACAGGAGAGGACCAGGCTTTCCGTGACCGCTTTGGTTGAGCCTAGTGGACTTGTCGTAACTGTGAATAAGCTTTCCATGAATTAATCTCTTCGGTCTCATTGCAAAATACTGGTCAAAAGGCATGATGGGCCTTGACAGCTTCAAGAACTCCAAGTGCTGAGAGGCCTTTTTAAAGCTCTCCAGAGCTGGCTGGGCTCGTCCTAGGACAAACCATTGTGTGGTTGAATCTACAATCTTCGTAATGTCATCCAATACTCATACTGGTGCTAGGGTCCCTGCGAGATCAAGAATGGTAGGCAAGTTCCCTTCATTTATGTGTCGTGTGGCTTCCTCTGGACTGGCAGAATCCAGGAGCGTTTGCAGGGTTGACTGCAGCTCGATGTCATAAACATCTTGTACTGGAACAGCCATGTTTGACGGGTCATTGATGTCTATGTTCTGAGGACTAACTGTAGCAGGTTGATTTTGAAGGCCTTCAACACTATCCTCGTCTATTTCGCTATCAGAAAATGAGGCATCTCTAGTTGCACCAGGCAGGCCCGTAGGGAGGGGGGGTGCGATGGGTGTGTCCGCACCCCCCACAGGCTGTGGAGGTCCACCTATTGTGGACCGAAGGTTCAAAAGAAAGTGAAATAGTAGTGCTTGTGCTCTAATTCGATAACTGGTGTAGTTTGAAAATGCAGTCGGAATCGACTGATTCATCCAATAAAACAAAACAATCGCAGCTTTGAACGTGTTTACATATCGTCTTCATCGACAAAGACAACATCAAGTGAGTCATTTTCTTCATCCAAATATTCACTCCATTGGCTTGAAAATGTCAAATGCCAAGGGCATCCCTAGTTATTTTCACGATGCGTGTGTATTTCCCATGGGAGTAACCAAATTGGCTGTTGACCAATTAGGACGGCGGATATCGGTCCCTTGGAAGTTCTGAAAACCTGTTTCGAAAAGCTGGAGAGACGTGGGACATTATCACAAACAGGTTTTTAAAAGAAAGAAGATAGCCCGTGTTGTTTACAAACCTTCGCTGATGGAATTTGTCGAAATTTTTGCTGGAGCTTGTATTTTCAGGTAGGTACAAAAAAACTTAACTTGTTGCCTTTTCTTTGCTCTTCTTATCAAGCAAGGTTACTAACTAAATGTGTATTTTTCTTCTACAAAAGACATTGTCAGGAAAGTGAATTTGAGCTATAAATTTGCTTATTTACTGTGTCTATGGTGAGTACCAAAACATTCGCTTTGATTAGTCAGATTAGTGGCTATTTCACGTCCCTTTGTACAATGTTTTAAATTATTGAGCGAACACTAACCAGCATCGATATATCTCTTTATTTTCATGTAACACGAGAGAAGACGTGGCAAATAATTGCATGGATTGTCATTATAGAAGGTAAGTAAAATGAAGCAAGGAAATAGGAGACGTCTGCACACAGGCTATGTTTAGTACCGTGTTGATATTTTGTGATGCAAGATGGTTTTTACATTTTGTATTCCGCGGAGAAAACTTGCGAAAATGAGATTTTCATCCGAAAACGAAGTTTCTACTCGTGCAATGAAGAATACATTGAACAATTTTCCCAATGATTGTTGAAAGGTTTTTGTTTGACTTTTGAGGGAACTGAAAATACAGCGGCGCGCTGTATATTCATTCACTTATGTCTAAGCCGGTAAAAAAGTAAAAAGTTAAAAACCCGTTCAGTGAAACAAGAATACTATATTTTTTGTAGACTTTTCTGTAATAATTGTACAATCATTGCATCGTATCATCTCGCGAGCAAGGACAGCCCAAAACGCTACTAAGACGGATGATACGTACTGATAATTAGGTTTATTCAACAGAGGTAATTATCACGAGTTATCAAAAAGTAAAGTCTGTTTGTGGCCAATGGTAATTTTAGCGAAGAAACGTAATCTTTATACACAAACATTTATTTAATTTGAAAATGCTAAGCCATTTTGTCTTGTAAAATATACAGATATGTAAAGAACTTAGTTGGTTGCTTACAATCGGCATTGGTTACGCATGCCGATATTTACGTTTTGTAATTTGTTTGTACAACTCCCATAATAGAACGATTTCGCATAAGTCGATTTTTATATGCTAATAAGTACCATTAAATGCTGATGAGGAGGAACAATATAAAATTACGTGCGCTGAAATAAACTATTGTTTAAAATGCTAATTTCTGTACATACCAGCACCGATATATGTATTTATTATACGACGTGACGTTTTAGAGTGCGAATACGCACAAAGACGAGAGCAGATATGAGACCGTATTACACGGGTCTCAGTCCCCCTGACCGCGCGCTACGGAAAACACTGTTGAAAGCCTATATTTTAGGAAAGATATTATGCCGTATAATAAACAATTTATTCAGCGGAAAGTTGTGTAATACGGCTAAGCATTTTTACTCGTCAGTGTTTATTTTTTCTCGCCTAAAGGCTCGAAAAAATAAAAACTGACTCGTAAAAATACCCAGCCGTATTACACAACTTTCCGCTGAATAACCTCTATTTCCCACACATCAAACGTATATACGCTGGTATGTACACAAATTAGAATTTTAAAAAAATAGTTTATTTCAGTGCTATTGTTCCTCTGCATTAGCATGTAATGGTACTCATTTGAATACAAAAAAGCGACTTATGCGAAATCGTTCTAATATGAAAAATGCTACATTGAGGCAAAATTAAAATGAAGAAACTTTTAAGGCGCAGCCATAAAAATAGGAACAAAAACAACGAAACAAACAGCTAAAAAAAACACGTCTTCGTCATGTTATGTCACGCAATATTTAAACAGGACAGGGCGATATATGGCGGCGATTCTGTTTATTATGCTTGGTATAAAATGTAAGCTAATGTATGACGCTGATTTTAATATATTTCAGGAATTAAACGGGCAGCATTTAAAAAATATATATATATGTATTTTAGATCATCCTCTCTTGATTTTAATAATTTTATAATGCAATAAAGTTGTATACCATTTGAACAATATTATTATTTTCCACTCTAGAAAACAGAATGATTCCTGTGAAAACCATGCGAAGTATTTGTGTCCTCTTCACCAGCACACCAACTCAGATTTACACTGTCCTCGAAGAGGGAAGACCCATACCGGAATAATAACCTCAAAATATCAAATGCTATGTCATTTGTTACTTTGTTTTGTTAAAAAAGCATGTCCAGCTAATCGTCACTGGGCCCATGAAGAAAGAAAGGTTACTAATTGACAGCTAACCTCTTCCTTCAAGGAAACGCCGTCACTAACGGCATCCCTATTTGTTGCTACTTTTCAAGCAACAAATGTACTTGTTAGTATTCTTTCATCGGCATTCCCTAAACTTGTAAATTACATGCACATAAAGTTTGTTTGTCAAAACTTCTTTTTGAATTTAACTGAAAAGTTCCAGAAATAATCATGTTTTTATGTTCGCTTTTGGCTGCCTGGTTTCATATCAAACTGCCTTCAAAACGCACAAAATGCAGTCTCAGACAACCTAATCTTTCGAAATTTCCCGGGGGGCATGCCCCTGAACCTCCTAGTAGCTAGCGACTTTGGCGCTCGTACGATCGCACCTTTGGCACTCTAACACACTCCCCAGTGAAAATCCTGTCTACGGGCCCGCCAGGTGTATTTGAACTGTAGATAAGGGAGGCGTATAGTTGTCTAATTGTTCCATGTCCACTGGGATTACCGGTCTGAAGAAAGAAATAGAGTAAAACATATCAAAGTATAGGTCTAAACAGAAAATTGTAAAGTATTGTCAATCTTGTGGATGTGACTGACACGGACACTACATCAACTACTAGGGGCTGCTTTGGCCATGTCATGTAATGAGTACTGCAATTTGCAGGTATAAATTTTACATTTAATTACTTTTAAGAGCGGTTTGCTGTAAGGACCGACTAAGGGATGCAAGATAGAAAAAAGCGTTTTCCCCAAACTTTGCCAGAATAAAGTCCTCGGTGAACTAGTTCTAAAACTATAAGTTTCGGGTCGTTTAGAATTTTATTTATTTTTTAGTGAATATTTCGTGTTTTGCGCTTGGAGGCAGGCTAAATTCATGCTGAAATCGGGACTTTTGCGAAAGCTCCTCTTTAAATATTGAAAGCCTTTTCGAAAAGATTAACCGAGGGAGTCGAAATATGTTATTTCCACTGGTTATTAGCGGTGTAAAATTTAAATTAAACGTAAACCTGAATTTTTGACGAAATTTTTAAATTTATACCCTTCAACCTTCGTTGCAACAACCGAATTTTGGCTAAATTCAAGGCTCAAAAAAGCAATCTGGTACATGGATTTACCCAACGAGACTATACTCCGAGGAACAACAATCATTTCAACTAAACATCGGGCGAAAAAAAAATGGGGGTAAATAAAACGGAAAATTCTGACAGCGTTTTCAAAACAGGTCACTTGAGCAATATGAGCGACCCGTTGACCTTGCGTGACAAAGGGAAATCAACAAATGGAGCTCTTAAAATGGATTCCTTCGTCGAAATAATACGCGTCAGTTTGCTTTTCTGTTATGTTTTTAAGTAGAGGAAACTAGATTCTTGAATTTGGAGTTATGTACTCGCAGTGCTAAGCTATGAAGGGAGATTTAGACAAGTATATTTTGAAATTTGACCCACTCTGCTTAGACGGTTTCGATATGTCGATCACGGAATTATACATTGGAAGTCATTTTACAACGCAAATGTGGCATCATCTACGAAGTAAAAGTCAATTGACCGAATATTCCTTACCTTAGTAAGCTTTTCCTAACTGGAAACCACAGCATTTTTAGCAAAACACAGAGCGAGATCGCCGAGTCATATCGCACGTGGAGCCAAGTTGTCAAATGTTTTTATATGTTAACGATTAACCAGGCAAAACCACAGGGCACCCAGCAGTTGTAGTCACATCCCATCGTGGCGCTCAGTTCTTTATAGCACAACAGTGCATTTTTACGCTATAAATTTGACACTTTCACAGCTGTATGTCGAACGCTATAAATATGTATGTATTCACTTATCCTGGATTGGTCAATCACACACGTAAAGAGCACCACACCCTGGACGTGGCACAGCTGAGAAGCGAGGTACTTGCTGAGCATCCAGTCAGTGGAGTTCATCTTAGACGTGGCCAGTATGGGCAGATTGCAGGGGAACATGCGGTCCTAGTGTGGACAAACCAGCCAATGTGAACAGTACTGTAATACTTGCCAGGTGTACCAAAGCCATACACGGGCATTTACGTACTTGTAACATTCGAGGCACTACTTTATACTCGGAGCCAAAGCTGTTACTGGCACGGGCAGGTATGTTGTAGCTGTTTGGATGTTCGTCCAGCAGACAATTAGCCGCTTAGCTTTATTTTCACATGTAGGAACTCGATGTGAGACTAAAACTGATTTATTTGCATCTGATTTGCATCTGATTCAGATTCAACTTGAAGGTGCAACATAGCGTGCAACATTGCGTGCAATATTGCGCTTAACATTTTCACTCCATGTGGCTACACGCTGCAACATTTTGCGCAACATTTGCTTTTTAAACATTTCCATTCTATTTAACAAACTTTTCCCTATTAAACAAGAAAGCCTAAGGGCCCAGCCGCACTAGGCTGACAAAATTTGTTTGGCGCTACCAAAAATCTTGACAAATTTTGTCTCCGCCAAATTTTCATTTTGGTCAACGCGTACGCACTTGAAAACGCCAAATTATTCGCTAACCACAAAATGTCAATCACGTTGAAATTCGAACACGGTTCTGTTCGCGGGAAAAAGTGTACATGTTTACAAATGTGAGCTTGAGATGTTGCCTCGGCGCATTATTGCTTGTATTCTCGTGTTTTTCGCCCTTCAAATCGTTTATTTTGCACAATGGCAAATGTTACTTTTGCTATGCCAGTGGAGGCTCCATCTCTTTGGATTGCAAATGGTTTTGGTCTGGCACAACAGGCTCGATCGTAGAAGGCATCGAAGACCCCATCCATATTGGACTCTACCAAGACCTTGCGAATCTTGGTTTGAAATTCATTTCCATAGACGCATTATACCGGAAGGATTCTTTTTTCGCCAGATGCGATTATCTTGGAACACGTTTGACGTCCTGTTGGCCACAATTCGTCATGTTTTACAAAGGGAAGACACCAGGTTTAGAAATTGCATCCCACCAGAGAAGGTTTTGGCTGTTGGCCTTTATCGTTTAGCCCATGGTGGATCGCTAGAGAACACAGGCGTAGCGATGAATGTTGGTAAAACAACTGCTCATGAAGCGTTCAATGATGTCGTTAACGCACTGTACGATGTTCAGAACGATTACATTAAATTTCCGTCTACCGAGGCAGAAACAGCCGCTTGTATAGCAACGTTCGCTGAGTTATCGGATCTACCCAACATAGCAGGAGCGATCGATGGGACACATGTCAAAATAAGGGCTCCAAAAGAAAGTGCCGTTGACTATTTTAGCCGGTATCAACAGCACAATGTAGCTGTCCAAGGCATCGTCGACGGAAGAAAAATATTCTTGGATGTTGCCGCTGGTTTTCCCGGCAGCATGCATGATGCCCGCGTCCTGCGTAACACAACAATTTACGATAGAGCAGAACAGGGAAACGTTCTGGCAGTAGGACCGTTTCACCGAATTGGCGGGCACGAAATTCAGCCTTATTTGGTTGGAGATAGTGCCTACCCACTCTTACGTTGGCTTCAGAAACCCTACCCCGAGGGAACAAGAGATCGAAGTGAGATACATTTCAACCGGCAGTTGTCTTCCGCTAGAGTGAAGGTCGAGTGCGCTTTTGGAATTTTAAAAGGCAGATGGAGGATCTTATCTTCTATTGAAGAGTCAAGTATAGCGCGTGTTTCCAAGATCATTTTGGCTTGCGCTGTACTTCACAATTTTTGCATTTTAAACGGAGATGAATGGGATTTCAATGATGCAGGCGATGGAGACGATGGACAAAACCCTAACTTTGATGTTCTTGATGATGGAGATGCTATCAGAGAAATTCTTAAGGATAATTTGTAGACAGCAATAATGACTACACGTGCAGTAAACAATTTTTTTTTTTAAACATGTGCTCTGTCACATACTCTAAGTCTTCATGTGTTATGGAACGTTGCGTTACAAGAATATAAATCAGATGTTCGTAAAAAGAATTATACAAACTAATCATTGAAAAATAATTGCGTATAAAGTGATCATCAGTACCGATTTAGCACAATGAAAATTCAAATTGATCTTAAGAGCGTATGCCTGTAATTATCAAGAATCGAAAATCAGTGGCGAAAATTCGAATTTTTTTTTATTTCCCCAAAACATCCCTTTGGGTGAACTAGTTTAAGGAAAAATATCAAAAAGTTCCAGCGATTTTTTTTTCGGCTGAATTTTAGAAAAGTTCGAAAATTATGCTAATTAGCTGTTTTCGCCTTGCTAAACGGCCGAATCATCACGCAACTTTAGGAAGATGGTGAAAGCGTAAAACATTCCCAATGGACATCAAACTTTGTAGACGTTTTAATATATTGCCGGACATTAAATCCATATAAAAAGTTTGTAGAAAGTATATTTAAAACAAATTGTATTGGCGTTATTATACATGTGTATTTTGAATGTCTTTGCGAGGGGTAAACTGAAGGCAAAGTTTGAGCGGTCTAAACGACATCTGGTACATAACAAATTAAAATGAAAACAACATCAGAATAAACCTTATTTATTACATTTATCCCCTGGAAAATTTGGACTTTGGAAATCAAGTATTATCCCGTCAGTCAAATAAACCGTCATACCATGTTAGCGAGTAGAATGTGACGCTAATCACGCTAATTGCGGAGTCCTTTCTAGAAATATATTTTCTATACTGAGAAAAATAAACACGAAATAACGTGTTGGTACTAGCTGCAACTCTTCTCTGATACTGTAAAATTTAAGTACAGCCTTTACATGTAATTTTCTCAGTGTAGCATTGAATCTTGTATCTCGAAACCGGCTATTTAACTAAATCAATACATCAAATGAAATCAACTATGGATACCCTCGTATTAAAATGTTGCGGTTTATCCAAAAGTCCAAAACTGTTCCAAATACGCAGCGATATATTTCTAAACAGGAAAAGGCTCGGCAATTGTGAAACGTTTGATTGTAAAAGACCGGATCAGCCAATAAAGATTAATAATAAAACTATAAAGAATGAATACCTTCCAACTGTGAAATAGGAGTTACATGTATCAAATTACATACTCCTTGTGTTTTAAATAAATTACCAATGTTACCTCAAATTACCCACGGTTTATCCTTGTACTCAACAAATTCTCAAATAGACAGAAATAATATAGAGGAATAAAGATATTCTATAACTAAAACGAGCACAATGTATTTTGATCGTCAACAGACACATTTTTTTAAAACAATGACTCACCTCAAGTAACGCATCTTAGTCACGCAACTTCAAAAACGTTAATTTAATAAAGATTCTAAACATGTCAGTAATTTAAAATTAAAATTAATTTTGGCTCTGACTAGTTCCTTTCTAGTCGATTGGGACACTTGACCATTATGTCAATTTCCAATTTTTCAATTTGGAACGCTTGAAAACTTTTGAACCAAAATCTAATAGTCTGTAAGCGAGCGTTCGAGTATTCTTCTAAAACATGACCAGATGCCTGGACTCTGTAAATTTAATAGCCCTAACAGTGGCGGATATTTTTTTGTTTGTATGCATAATGGTCAAATGGCCGGAAACTCAACTTCGCACCAATATAATAGTCTATAAGCGAGCATTCGAGCATTCTTCTAAAAGATGACCAGAGATACCTGGACTCTGTAGCTGAGATTTAATACTATGAAGTACGTTAACCTGAACAAGAGGATATTACCAAGATTTGGCTCTAACAGTGGCGGATATTTTTTTGTTTGTATGTATAATGGTCAAATGGCCAGAAATTCCTCCACAATAAATATCAAACCCTACTTCGCACCCGAAACCCCCCCCCCCCCCCCCCCCCCCCCCCCCCCACACACACACACACCACCACCACCAACCTTCCCCGACCTTCCCAATCTCGTACCCAGAGTCAACGGTCTCCTCGGTCAGCGGGTCGTCGCCAGGTTAGACTCTGGGGGAATGGAATTTTGAATACCAGAAATCTGGTGTAACGGCCATTGTTTGTTACACGAGACAGCCAATCAAAAAAATTCGATATTTATTCCATTCCCCCAGAGTCTAACCTGGCGACGACCCGCTGACCGAGGAGACCGTTGACTCTGGGTACGAGATTGCGACCTTCCTTGAGCGTGCGAAACGTACGGCAGAAATGGCATACCACTCAGGCGCACTTATGATAATTATGGGATAAGAATTAGTTAAACACAAATTTTATAATTTATATCGGTTGGGAAAACTGAACCACCATAACATTTATGTATGACATGTATGTACTGGCAGTAGCCAATCCGAAGTATTTTCCTACTGATCGGCTAATGGTCTGTCAGGGAGCTGGCAGGTGCATTGACTAATAACAGCTTCATTACATAAGGCAATGTATGGCGCTTTACGTCGAATGGGCTGTAACAGTTGTAAAGGCACATCAAATTCTAAGTTCTGGCAAATGCACTGCAATATACAGTCGAACTCATATTAAGCGGTTGGCCGCTTAAAAGGGGTTCGCCATAAATTAGCATAAGGCGTGGTACAAAATCGAAAAATTAGTGGCGGAATCACGTCAAGACGATACAGTAAACGTGCATTTTAAAAATTTGTTTTATCAGCTGTCACCTTCTATTTCGGACTCTTGTCTGTCATCAGCTGTTTTAAAACAAGGCCAAACCGCTACTCTGCTGGGTCTGAGTTCACAGGCGAACCTAAAAAAGCGTCAGCTGAGAAATCCACAGTGTGGTTCCAGAAAATATCCATACCCCCCTTCAGCTCATAGAAGGTTTTTTGGTTTGAACCCACACCCTCCTGGAAATTCTAGTTTTGCTTCATACTTTCCTTTAAAATTTTTGGCTTTTAAGACTCCCTCCCCCTCGGAATTTCCAATGACCTTCCTTGGGGTGGATAGGGTTTTATTTTTCTTGCGGAGGAATTTTCAGCATTTGACTCTTATGCATGCAAACAAAAAAATATCCGCCACTGTTAGGGCCAAATCTTGGTAATATCCTCTTGTTCAGGTTAATGTACTTCATAGTATTAAATCTCAGCTACAGAGTCCAGGTATCTCTGGTCATCCTTTAGAAGAATGCTCGAATGCTCACTTATAGACTATTATATTTTGGTTCAAAGGTGAAAACGTGGAAGTTAAAACAATGGTCAAGTGTCCCAATCGACTAGAAAGGAACTAGTCAGAGCCAAAATTAAAGTTTAAATTACATGTTTAGAATCTTTATCAAATTAACGTTTTTGAAGTTGCGTGACTAAGATGCGTTACTTGAGGTGAGTCATTGTTTAAAAAAAATGTGTTTGTTGACGATCAAAATACATTGTGCTCGTTTTAGTTATAGAATGTCTTTATTCCTCTATATTATTTCTGTCTATTTGAGAATTTGTTGAGTACAAATATAAACTGTGTGTAATTTGAGGTAACATTGGTAATTTATTTAAAACACAAGGAGTATGTAATTTGATACATGTAACTCCTATTTCACAGTTGGAAGGTATTCATTCTTTATAGTTTTATTATTGATCTTTATTGGCTGATCCGGTCTTTTACAATCAAACGTTTCACAATTGCCGAGCCTTTTTCTATTTAGAAATATATCGCTGCGTATTTGGAACAGTTTTGGACTTTTGGATAAACCGCAACATTTTAATACGAGGGTATCCATAGTTGATTTCATTTAATGTATTGATTTAGTTAAATAGCCGGCTTCGAGATACAAGATTCAACGCTACACTGAGAAAATTACATGTAAAGGCTGTACTTAAATTTTACAGTATCAGAGAAGAGCTGCAGCTAGTACCAACACGTTATTTCGTGTTTATTTTTCTTATAGAAAATATATTTCTAGAAAGGACTCCGCAATTAGCGTGATTAGCATCACATTCTACTCGATAACATGGTATGACGATTTATTTTACTGACGAAATAATACTTGATTTCCAAAGTCCAAATTTTCCAGGTGATAAATATAATAAATAAGGTTTATTCTGATGTTGTTTTCATGTTAATTTATTATGTACCAGACGTGGTTTAGACCGCTTAAACTTTGCCTTCAGTTTATCCCTCGCAAAGACATTCAAAATACACCTGTATAAAAAGGCCAATAAATATTTTTTTAAATATAATTTCTAAATAATTATCATATGGATTTAATGTCCAGCAATATATTAAAACGTCTACAAAGTTTGATGTTCATTGGGAATGTTTTACGCCTTCACCATCTTCCTAAAGTTGCGTGATGATTCGGCTGTTTCGCAAGGCGAAAACGGCTAATTAGCATAATTTTCGAACTTTTCTAAAATTCAGCCGAAAAAAAAATCGCTGGAACTTTTTGATATTTTTCCCTAAACTAGTTCATCCAAAGGGATGTTTTGGCGAAATAAAAAAAAATTCGAATTTTCGCCAGTGATTTTCGATTCTTGATAATTACAGGCATACGCTCTTAAAATGTGTATTATAATGGTAAGTAAAAGAGCAGAGGACTCTGTCACCAACTTTAACTGGAACGTTGCGTTACAAAAATATGTATTTATAGTTCAGCATTCTGTTGCAGTTCATAATGTCACTGATTAGAAATTCAGTTTACGACGACGATTTGTCGTTTTTCAGCATTTCAAGCATGCCAGCCATAAATTGTGTCATCATGTCCATTTGTTTGTGCCTCCTGCATTCTCTCCATGACCCCAGTAATTCTGTCTCCTTGTTCAGTCACGGTCTTCAATACTTTTCCAGTGTCAACAACGTCTTCGGGGTCAACTGGCGTCTCAGGCGAAGACTTCCTTTTCTTTCGCAGCCGCCTGCTTTCTTTTTCAGTGGACGCTGAACTGTTTGAGACAGTATCTGGGGAAGACGTACTCTCGGGCGTACTACATTCGATTTCAGGGGAATCTTGACTTGTACCCGGACTTGATCGTGAAGTACGAGTCTCCGAACCCGCTTCTGCGACATTATCAAAGGTCACGACATCTCGAACACCTAGCACGGCATCAATTTCGTCGTAGTGAGGAGATTTCCAAAGAGAGCCACCGCTCTGTTTTCGGTTCCAATCCTTGCGTTCTTTGTATCTGTCAACCAAATACTTCATTTTTCTTTTGCATTTTTCCACGGTGCTGTTGTAATCAAATTTTGTATTCAACTCATCCGCGATCTTGGACCAGTACTTTCTCGAGTCTTTACTTTCCAGTCCTTCGTGGTAGGAAACCCACAAGTTCACTAGGTACCCCTCTTCTCCCGCCTTAAATGCTTCGTATTTTGCCGCTTTCTTGCCCTTCTGGTTAGTTTTTCCGCTTTCTCCGACGCTTGAACTGCTTGAATGTACGTCCTGATTTGCCGCGCTTTCGCTTCGAACCATGGCAGTTGCGGTATTCGGACCCGGGTAGTATGAATGGGGATGAATTTGTGCAAATCCACTTGTACTAGGCAGTGATACTGGCGGCCAGAATACCTGTGAGCCATAATAATTTCTATATGGATTCTCTAACATGGCGAGGTAAGGATGATCTACATTTTCATCGATATTATCTCCTCCGCGTTCCATGTTTACGGTGCGATTGCCGCGTAAAAACTAACTACATTTTGGCGGGCTCGGCGCAATCAAATTTTCTTGATTGGCATTTTCCTTGAGATCTAATGCGTGTGAATTGACGAATCTGTCAGTTTTGACGCTTGACAAAATTTTGTCCTGCTCTGGGGCAGGACGACGGCGCCTTTGAAGTTTGGCAAGGCTTGACAAAATTTTGGTAGGAAAAAAAACAGCCGTTCGCACTTGTGAAACGGAACTGATGACAGATATTTTTGCAAAACAAACAAAAATTCTCCTAGTGCGGCCGGGCCCTAAAACAGACAAATATGTTGAAGAAGAGCTATGGTCTTTAGACTCGATTAAATTTGTTGCTCGCAATGTTGCAGAAGTAGAACGTGATTTTACTTCTTCAAATATTGCGTGCAACAATTTCCGGGGGGGGGGACGCACGATGCAAGTCATTGCGCGATATGCGCACCGTGTGTCTGAGCCTTAAGCATGTTAAACAACTAGCGACACGGTGACGGTCTGGAGGGCGTTTTGACGTTGGCAAAGGAAAGCAAATCATCGAATCAAAAGTTCAAGGTAATTAAGAAGAATGCTAACTGGAATAAATTATTCGTCACGGTATACTGAAATGATAATAAACAATTATTGGATGAGGTTGAGCATGATAGCGAGAATTATCAAGGCCGAGGTTGGTGTTATCTGCTGAAGCCGAAGGCTGAGATATTAGAGCTGCGTAAGAGGAGCAATAGTTCTGTGATACCCGGCCGGTGGGGGGGGGACTTGACCCATGTTTTGGATATAGGGGCGCCGCTGAGGGTTTGAAAACCTGACCCTGTTTAGGACAAAAAAAAAACTAAAATACCTACCCTGTAGGACAACATCCTCTATTTTAGGACCCTGTTTAGGTTTCAATGTAGCTAATCACGTTTGCCGGAACTAATACGCGGCAAACGTCTCCGATCACTAAATACTGCATAAACCATATTTTATTTTATGCTATGCACAATTCCCCATAACTTGCTGTTCAAGAGTCAATTAAACATAACGCCAGGAAGCATGAAAGAGAGACAGCTGTCTACTTCAGCCGTGTTCGTCTAATTTCTCATTACGAAGCAAAACCCCCCCGGGGGGGGGGGGGGGGTACTTGACCTATGTTTGGGTATACGGGTGCCGCTGAGGGTTTGAAAATCTGACCCTGTTTAGGACAAAAAAACAATAAAACCCTCTAAAATACCTACCCTGTGTAGGACAACATCCTCTATTTTAGGGCCCTGTTTAGGTTGCAATTTAGCGAATCCCGTTTGACTGATACGAGGCAAACGTCTCCGATCTCTAAATATTGTATAAACCATATTTTTACGACGACAATCGTACAACCATACCCTGTTTAGGACAGACTCGCATAAAATTATATACCCTTTCCAGGGCAGAGAGGCCAAAAACCATACCCTGTCCAGCGGCACATCCCCGTATAGGCCACATAAGGGAGTTCCCCCCCCCCCCCCCGGGATTCCTGCCTGGATAAAGAACAACACAGCACCCCTTGGTTTTTAGAACCAGCTGTGCGACATGCAAAAGAAAGGCAGCATGAGAACACATAGCATCGCCATTCACTGTTTGTGAATATTTTGGCGTATGCACAGACAGATTCCATGCAAAGCGCAAGGCGGAGTAACTTTCTTCCTTGGGGGAGCTTGTCAACTGGGTATAGCTGATTTGCCGTCTAAGAGGATTAGCGGATGTTTATTTAAAATTCTGCCTTACAGACCCGGCATTTATAGCCATGTTTTTTGTTGATTTTACCATAACGTTTGCTGAAATAAAGGACTTTTAATAAAGCATTAACAAAATCATCCACTAAACAAAAATTTCAACACCTTTGTCTCTATTCAGACTAGTGACAAACTTTGATACAAAAAAGTCATTGTGAATGAAGTGTGGTTGGTTGGTTGGTTGGTTGAATAGTGAGCAAAACTGATACATCGAGCTGTTATGCCCTGGTGGCTCGTGAACTTAAATCTTATAAACTCCAGAACTCAAATAAACGCAGGGACCTCAATTAAGCGTTTGTTTAAAAGTCGGCCAGATAGACCTGGTGTTTATTTGAACTCAGTGTTTATTTTGGACCCGGCGTTTAATCAAGAAAATACGGTACTAGTGAAAATGACAGCCGTAGTATTCCCATCTTTGTTTCACTTGAAAATTCCTTGTATTATTTGTTGGCAATTGGTATTTATTAGCAGATAAAAATGTTTTACTGTGAATTGGAGTATGCACAGTGCATGGGATTGTGTTTACCCCACAGTTTGTTAAAACTGGGTTATGTGTCATGGAATAAATAAAAAGCAAATAGAATATTACAAAAGGCGCTATGCATGCCTTTTTAACTATTTATATTTTTAATGGAGTCGATTGATACGTACGTATACAGGGACTTAGTTCTATCTGTACTCGGAAAGGCGCCTTGAAGGGATTGGAAAAAAGGGTTGGAGGGATCTCCCACCCCTCTTTTAAAGGGGTTATTTGAGTCTAGAGAGATATAGAGACACACCCCATTTGGAGACATGCTTTAAGAGCCCAATGCGTCTTGTGCCCGTCTTTATACTGGAGACACATAAGCAGACGAACTACAAATGTTTGCCCAACTTCGTCGAGAAGAACTATCTGCTTAGTTCGTCTTGGCAGAGGAACTACGTAGATAGTTCATCTGGACGGATAATCCGTCTGTTTGCCCGTATTTATACACAGGCGGATTATCAACTACTAGACGGAATCTCACCTTATTGTAGTCACCCGCGCAGCCATTATTTGTGTCGACACGCAACGCGTGACGACACAAATAATGGCTGCGCAGGTGACTAACCGTACTGCTGGGTTACCTGTGGTTTTCCCTGGTTAATCGTTAACATATAAAAACATTTGACAACTTGGCTCCACGTGAGATATGACTCGGCGATCTTGCTCTGTGTTTTGCTAAAAAAGCTGTGGTTTCCAGGCAGGAAAAGCTTACTAAGGTAAGGAATATTCGGTCAATTGACTTTTACTTCGTAGATGATGCCACATTTGCGTTGTAAATAGACTTTCAATGTATAATTCCGTGATCAACATATCAGAACCGTCTAAGTACAGTGGGTCAAATTTCAAAATATACTTGTCTAAATCTCCCTTCATAGCTTAGTACTGCGAGTACATAACTCCAAATTCAAGAATCTAGTTTCCTCTACTTAAAAACATAACAGAAAAGCAAACTGACGCGTATTTCAACAAAGGAATCCATTTTGAGAGCTACCGTTTGTTGATTTCCCTTTGTCACGCAAGGTCAACAGGACGCTCATATTGCTCAA
The DNA here is from genome assembly GCA_029204205.1 of Desmophyllum pertusum. NCBI lineage: Eukaryota > Metazoa > Cnidaria > Anthozoa > Scleractinia > Caryophylliidae > Desmophyllum > Desmophyllum pertusum. Next base: position 10,583,956 of record MU825396.1, read on the forward strand.
GTGACCTGTTTTGAAAACGCTCTCAGAATTTTCCGTTTTATTTACCCCAATTTTTTTTTCGCCTGATGTTTAGTTGAAATGATTGTTGTTCCCCGGAGTATAGTCTCGTTGGGTAAATCCATGTGTGACATGGTCATTTTTAGTCTATTTTCACAATGTCACGCAATCAATATTTTACAAGTCGAAATTATCCAAATTACCTGTTCAGTAATCACATAGTTATTTTCCATAATTTCTTAGTTTCCTTACACACCCTTTCAGTGTATGTAGCTATTTGCTAAGTCATTATTGTACCACACAGTTCCCCTATGCAAATCCTGTGTGTGTGGGTTAATACACCCTACAGTTTCCTTTACTCAAATCCTGTGTTGGATTGATATCCCACCTTTTAGAGCCTTATTTGGTTTACAAATATGTCTATAATTTCCTAGAATTTACTATAAATTAGCCAGTTTTAAGCATAGTTCTTCAGTTTGGTAATTGTGGCGCTATAGTCAGCTGGAACTATACAGTAGTCAAGTCTGAAGCATATGATTTCAAGTCATCTTCAATAACACATATCTGGTATGCATATTTCTCTTATTTATTAGATTCGCTTAGTTTACTTTATGCAACAGTTGGTTTTTGTACTTAGTGTTTACAATTCCTAAATTTGTCTTAGTAATCGCTTTTCAATTATATTATTTAGGATCAGTAATGTTTTGGTTCAACATGTCACATGTATACATGACCTTTGGTCTATGTGTTTAAAAGCTTAGCCTTAATTGTTTCATGTATCCGCTAAATTGCAGTGTTTCGCTTACCTTCGTTTCACTTATGTTTTACTGTAGTTTTGCCATAATCCTAGAATCCAATTGTCTTGATATTCTACAAATTCTGTTGTTATTCTATTGTATTCATTACTGTAGTCTGCTCTACAAGTATTGCATAATATTGTTAGCTGTATTTAGTTACATTGCATGCTGTTATCAATTAACTCTCAGTTTGACAGTTAATTACATCATTTCCTGTTCTCAAGTGTTTTAGTCTACATTTCGTGACTCTTGTATTTTTAGCACTTTTTGCTTTGTTTTACTCTAGTAAATACCATTTATTTAGTTTAAATTGTAATTAGCTTTTGTATTTTATTCTTGTTACATTAGTTACTTCGTTCCCATTTTAATGGCTGCTGCGCGCGCAGCAGCCAGTTATTGCCATCGTCGAAGCATTCTTTACATTCCTGCGTAAGACTTTTTGTGTAACAATTGAATTCCTGCGAAGACAAATGGTATTGTTCGATTGAAAGGTTGGTATGACAACTGTCAGACACTTTTCGCTTCATTGACGGTGGTGTCACGAGAGAAATTGCGTTGCAAAATAAATATTAAAGACAAGTTTACATGGGAGGTGTAGACAACTACGAGCAGGATCGCGTTTGAGCCACAGTCTGGAAGCTTTTGTCGCAAAGGCGCTGGTCATTTTTCACGCTTGAGGGGAAAAGCCGCGATAATCTAAGGCGGCGAGCTTGTTTACTGGAGCAGAGTATTGCTGAATGACCTGTAATTGCCTTTTGAAAATCATTCACTGTTGTTAAAAGGCGGATGAAACAGTATCATCACATGTACAATTAGTTTTTCACAACGTACGAGCAATTGATAAAAAGATAAATGAAATTTTACAGCTACGTAAAAGGTTGTCGTGTGACCTGATATACGTTAAGCTTGTCTTGGCATGGCTAGGCTACGACAGACTCATTAAGTTTCACATGCGAGTGGTGAAGTCGCGACAAGAAGATGGCGGGCCACTAGTTTACGAGAGGAAAGTATTGCTTTAATAGTGACCAAATATTTTTGGAATCAGTGGTGCTGTGTCAGTTTTTGACTTTTTAAATATTTGAAAAATCGTTAACGAAAGGTTGATGGTGCAAGTTATTAGTATGAGGACTGATTTGAGAATTTTGCTATGTCAGCGCGAATGGTGCTGTATAAACAAAAATATTACATGTTTTTTGCTGATGGGCCACGAGACTTTCGCGTTGGGCATCGTGACAAAAATTATAGGCTTTTAATTTCAAGACGAGGAATGATTATCTTCTAAAATTGTAAACGAACTTGTCTGCTTCAGTGGTTTGTGAGAAATTTCGAGAAACCATTAAGAATGTAGACGAAAGATAAGATCATCCCATTAATGAGCACTATTTCTGTTGTTTTGTAAAGAAAACAGTGGGTGATTGTAATTGTATTCAAAGAAGGGTATGTTTCAAGTTTTGTTTATACTGGTGAAAATGACACGATAGTAAAGTGAACAGAGTTTGTTGTCCGCGAGAAGGTTCGCGAAGTCGGCGAGCTATTGTAGTTTAAGAGAGCAGGGTATTGCTTAGTGCCCGATAATATTTTTTTTATGTTGATGTGAATCGTCCTGTGTAGAATGTACTGTAATATAAGTATTTTTTATAGTACCCTGGGTGAGAGGTTTTTTTTTTACTCTGCGCAAACTGTGAACGGCAAGCCGCGACGACAAAACGCGCGGAGTAAAAAGAAAACTATTTTCGTTCGTGGCCTCAGCGCTCCTCTTCAAGGGAAAAACCCCTCTGGCACCCGGGCCGTATTGTTGTAGTTTTGTATTCGAACAGTTTGATGTCTGTCCAGCACAATTTCCTGTTTACGAGATTGGACTAGAGGAAGGCTTCATCAGAGTTTGCTATTGTAGATCTTGGAAGAACTTGGACTTAGGTTAAAAACAACAGACTCATTTGCTGTGTCGAGGAAAGATAACTCTGAACATACCACAACCTCCCCGGAGGGGGGAGTACGCCCTGAAAGTTTTGGTAGGGGTGTGCGGCCTGCTTCTTGAAACCGTTAACCTATTTCAGACCAAAATATGTGAATTTCCATACCCTATTTCAAACCTATCAAATTAGTACACAGGTCTAATACATGACTTCAGCTACCCAGGAATGGGTTCCATTTGCGCAAACATTTGTGGCATGAAAAGGGCTTCAAATTTCCCGATGTTAATGGGAAAAATAGTTTCGTCTAAAAGCCAAACCAAATTCCAGGCCAAAGGGCACAAAACATACCCTATTTCAGACCAAAATGGTCAAAATCGATATCCTATTTCAGACAAAAACGGCTCAAAAATCGTACCATTTGGGGCCGCGCATACCTATATAGCTTATATAAGGGAGTACCCCCCTCCCCCCCCCCTCCCGACCACAACTTACTGATTTCATTGATTTGTAGAATTCTGCTTTTCGTTAAAGAAAACAACATGTCACTTAATTATGAGATCAATTTCCGCCCGCGATTGTCAAGTCTTTGTCATGTCAATGATAGATACCGATTTGGCCGTTCCATGGTCATGAAAGAATGAGTTACATATACATATATAATACTTTATTTATACTCGAACAAATTAGGCTTATTAGGCCACTAGCTAATCGCTAATGAGTTGAGCTGTTTATCGTATGTTCAAAAAGCTAAAACATGTACGGACATGTTGATATAAGATAAGAACAGCCTTATTGCGGTTTCTTTCTAAAAGAAACAAAGACGTGCTTGTCTTCATATTGATAAGAAAAGAACTGAGATAAACGAAAATAGTTTTTAGAACTGTAACCTTATAGTCACGAAAGGCAACGTACAATTGTAGGTCAAATACAAGAGACGGAGTTTAGGGTGGCCGTGAAGTAGAACAGAACTTCAAAGCAAGAGATGTTTGGCGTTAGCCGGGGTTATCAAATACAATACACCAAAGAAAAAAAGAAAAAGCCAGCAAAGTTGCTACATCGCCACAGGTAATCAATCTAGTCAATGCACGTGGCAAACATGTAGTGCCGGGGTTAGCGTGACAAATTCAAATGCAAAGTGTGTGCTCGTTCCATGTTCATGCATTATATTTACATGTCTCTAGCTTAAGCCAGCTACCACCTGTAGTTTGTTTACAATTCACGAAATTCAAGATGTTTATTTCGCGTTACAACTTGTTAATATACAAATAAACATTGCGTTTCAAGTCTACCTGCGTTTCCCATTTGAATTGCCATGAAATTTCATGACGTCACCTGCTGCCCATAGAAGCACGCAAACCCGTTCCCAGGTTCTTACGTAAACTTCCCGCTTGCCAGAGAGCCAGAGAGAGGAGGATCGGAAGAGAACGGGTTTGCCTTGGTTATTTGTCTTTTGGTTCCTATTAACGAATTATGTGTATGCATTTACAGTCCGTACTGCGCAATATCGGCCCTACAATATTTTCAGTCTCAAACGAAGGAATGTAAATACTATCCAAAATAAAAATTCCTCATTATTAACGCCAGATAGAAGAACCTCGACGAAGTGTAACAAGTAAATCAACAAAATCAAAACAAAAATGAAAACAAACCCTGAGGCTGCGCAATACGGACTGTAAATAATCATTGATGCCGGAGAAAATGTATTTAAATTTCCCCGACACAGGCTTTACTTCGCGCAAATATTTGCTTTGAGCTACAAATTAAATTTTTTCAATAAAATAAACACATACTGTAATATAATTATACAGTGGATTGGGATATCATTTCTCTCATCACAAGAAACTAACTAATAACTAAGTAAATTTATTTTTGATGAACGAAAACTACTTAACCCCAAGTGCAGGCTTTATAATTGATACCCGAGTCATCATGACAGAACAACAATGCTTCATAAGTAACTATGCGCATTCTCCGAGTAAAAACCGCAGTAGCCATTTGAGTACGCGTCGCGGACCTATTTTTTTATATCGTTAATAAAGACGTTTAAAACACGTGATTCTTGGCTCAAACATATTTTCGTAACTTGGCCGACGGATTGGCCATCTTACATTTTGGTGTCAGAAGTGGGATTCGAGTAGATTTCAAGTAGAGTTTAAAAAAACGGGAACGAACTAACAACTAGGAATGATGACTGCAGAACAACTCCAGACGCTGACCAAAAAGTTAGCAGCACTAGAAGCCCAAATGCAGCCGCAACCTGGAACTGGCAACTCCTGCAGTAGGTTTTAGAAAACGCCTCCGGTACCTCACTGCAGAATCAGCACCATTGGTTTCTACACTGAAGGGAGACTGTAGAAGATCCATGTCATCTTCACCCAAGTCATCTCTTGTGTTGCTTGCACCACTGCTGGTGCCTGGAGTACCTTAAATGTACACAATACAGTTGAACATTACAATAAATATGAGACCAGTTAATATATCAACCCTCCCTTCTGAACTCGTGAAAAATAGTAATAATGATAATGATAATAATGACAATGATAACCATAAAGATAATGGTAATATATTATGAATTATTCACGGCCTGCATCTCCCCCACTTTCCATCAACACTTCCCTAATCGACTCTTCACTTTCTTGTGGGAAAAGTGCGTTCAACTCAGTCAATGACTCGCTGGCCTAAATATAAAGATTTCAAAGCCTGAGTGAGCAATGTTGCAATAATAAATCATAGTTTCAATATGACTGTGCAGGCACATGACTTATTGTCAATGATTACAAAAAAAAATCTTAATGACCTGACTGCAATGATCGGAGCCAACATGGTCAGGTAGCTGGAGTGAATGAATACTGCCATCATTACCACTACTGGCAACATTGGTATCACTGACAACATTACTATCACTGGCAACATCAGGTTGTTCTTGGGCAATGGTGCAATTCCTCTGATGGATTCTGACTTGTGTAATAATGACTTGTTCACCACACTATACAGTTCACCTTAGGAGCCATCATTAGCACTCACATCCTAACAGACAAAATCATAAGATTGAATCACGACTTTGTTTTCACAAGCTCTATGTTGAGCAAAGGAAGGACTAAGACTAAAACTTTATATGAAGTGGTTAGTACACTTCGTTTAACAACAAGTTTTTAAGTACGCCCTGCAAATACATAAAAACAAAAGACTTCTTTAAAGTAATAACAAAAACTATTAAATCTAAAAATTATTCACAAGGAATCCTCGCAGTCTTCTTTCAGTTTCCATTAGGTATTTTTTAAATGTAACATTACTTTTTGAACATATTTTTATTTAATTAATCTTTCTCTTGATGGAGGTGAGACGAGCATTTTCAGAAGTTTCTGGGTGTACATGTAGATAAAGGTCAGATAGTACAGCACTATTCGTAGATAGAAACGACCCCACAATCTTTTAGCTTTGATAATTATCGTTTTAAATTATATCTATCTATCTATCCACGTGTATGCTAATGCTAACCGTTGTCTGAGTCCTAAAGTTAAAATTTTGATTATGATACTAGCTGCACAATTCCCTTAACCGCCTCCCCCCCCAACCCAACCCTCCAAGTTTTATCAAAATTTAACTTCTCACCGTAGCTTGGACGTCTAAGTCAAGATTCTTCTGGATCGGCCTTAAGAATGCCTTTGCTTGTCCTAAGGCACTCTTGAGGCACTGCACTGTGAACCCCTTTGATGGACAAGGGATTTCTATGAACTGCCTGGTGTTTCCTTCGCTCATTCTTAATATCTCGTATCCGCCTGCACCACTGAGAGCAGGGAACGTCTCCAGTATTTTCCCATGTACGTGTTGAGCATTTCCGTCTTTGTTGAAAACAACCTTGGCTTCTCCCAAGCCGGCCATAGTCAAGCGAATTCTCTCTGACGCTGTTGGTGCTGAAACCTGATCAGTGTTCGCTAAGCAAACAAACGCTCTTGTGAATGTGTTTTTAGGGACAAATAAATAAGGTCTTCCACGAGCTTTCGTTGCCCTGCTAGCTTGAAGTGGACGCCTTACTGCCCCTACCGGAGGCCGGTAACCGAAAATTCTCCCGTGTTCTTCTAAAGCCGAAGGTGCCACCGAAGGCCGTGATGCAGCTGTTGTAGTTGTCGAAGCCTGTTCTTGCAATTGGACGTTGACTACTGATGTCTGCTGTGCGTTACTGGATGTTGAACTACCGGAAAGGCCATTTGCTGCTGTAATAAGCCGCTCTGCACACTCTCGCAATATATTTTCCATGTTGTGGGCAATAATATTCGACATATATAGCGCGTAAGCCAGACCACGAGGTTTGCGAGCGCTTCGCAACCAAGCACCTCGCCTGTCGCAGGGGATTGTGGGGCTTCGATGGATGCGAAGGACTGGACCTAGACCCGGGTGTTTCGATGAATTCAAGAGTTCGATGAATTAGCGTTCAATTTTAGCTTCTGTGAATCCGAGGTTTCGATGAATTCAAGACTTCAATGAATCCAAGGGTTGAACGAATTTATTCGAATTCAGAAGTTCGATGAATTTGATAGTTCGATAAATGCAATGGTTCAACGAAATTAAATCTTCTACGAATTCCAGGTTTCGATAAATTCAATAGTTCAATGAATTCAACTTTTTTTATCAACATAATTTAGTGGAATTTAGTGTCTCGACGAATTCAACAGTTCAATGAATTCAATATTTCTAAAAATTAGGTAAATTTCTATAAATTCAATCCACGTATTCGATGAATTTGGACCTTTGACGAATTCAAATTTTAGTAAATTCACAGGTTTGAATTTTGAACCCGATAAAGCGCCATACAAACCTGACACCGACAATTTGTACGATAACAACGCGGTTTCTGTGCAAAGTTCGTCAAGCGAAGTCATTGGACATATTCCTATCCATTTATGTGATTACATGAAAACACTTTTCTCTCGCCTTCAAGGAAAACTACTTGTATTATGGTAAGTGAAATTTTCAGTGAACTTTAGGAATGCAGCGTTCTAATTCAGACAGGATATATGTACACTAAATTTATTTCGACCGGCCTGGTTTCATGCCGATTAATTGGATCTATTTCTTGCTTGGGCATTCGTGTCTGAATGTGTATTAAACTGGTGGGTTGTTGAATTGTAAATCAACAAAATCAACATGAAATCAAGGACAATTTTACAGGTTGGAAAATAAAGGGTTTTCAGATAGGATACATTGTAAAAAACTGTTTAATTTATTTTACCCGCATTCCAGTGTCGCGGCTATTAAACCTCGTGATATATTTTTTTACAGCCAAATAACAGGACTACCTACACCAAGTCGTGCACCATGGCCTAGGACCTGGGAGCCTAGTGGGGGCATTGTAGTGCCATGCAATTACATTATTTTCTGCGACCCAGAAGATCATTTATTTGTCTACCAAATGCTACATGCAGCTATGGCATTTGCTCCAGGCTCATACGTGACTATTGAAACCTAATATTGTGTACGACGACAGTCACGGATTGTCACGCAAGATAACCACAGAGCCTGATCTGTGAGCTCACACGATTTGAGAATGGTCCACAGTCATCCTTCTCTTGTACAACAACTTGAATAGCTACAGGGTTTATAGACCGAAATAATTTACTCTGATTCGTGACTAGAACCTTTTTTTTTATAGCCAAGGCCATACCCTTATTATGTTTTGTTTCCCATCGCCCTATCGGCTCTCGTGAAAGTGGGTCGTCGGTCGGTCAGTTAAAAAAAGAAAGAAAAGAAAAACCGAGAAACGATAATCTGAATACATAAATAATTCCAAGCGAGCCTTCCTCGTGACCGTGCACCATTTTGCAACGAGTCGATATCACTCTGAAAGGTGATCGAAGACGTCATTTATACTGGGCTGATTTAGATGTCAGAGTGACAGTTTGTAAACAAGGAAACCCCGGGAAAAAGGGCAAGATTTGTGAAAAATTTGGGTCGGTTGGGCGATGGGAAACAAAATATATTATGGGGATGGCCCAAGACAAATTACAAAATCAACTGTTGCTAAAGAAGTTACAAATATCCACAGTGCTCGAAATAAGCAATACAGTTTTGTTGTGTAATAGAAAAAATTCCCTCCGTGATGGCAATTCGGATTTCTTGCTGAGCGAAGTCAGGAAAGCGACGGAGAAAACTTTTCAATTGGTTGAAACAGAATTCACATGTGTTTAAATGAGGGCAATATGCAGGCTGAAAAAATAAACTGACTCCAAACTCATCAAACATGTCTCCGAGCATTCCTTCTGTAAAATGCCCGTGGTGAAAGCCTCAATTGTCCATGACAACTGTATCTCCTCTCTCTAAAATAACACTGCCATCAGGATTTTGCATAGTTAAGACATCGTCAAAAAATAAAAGCAGTTCATTTCCATTTGAGGGGCCATCCAATATATTGTAATGATCAATGCGCAAGGCTGAGTGTAGTAAATTAACCGTGTAGGTTGCATTAGAAGCGTATTTTTGACATTCAAGTGCTGCCTCTCCGATATACGCGTTGCCATATCTTCGATTTCCTTCAGTTCGGATCACGCTTGATTCATCGAAGAAATGCAAGGTGCATGGGTCAAGTCTGCTGATTTCATCAAGAAATTCATTTTGCCTGTTGATATTTGGACCTGTTGTTGACTCTGCTGGAACTTGAGTGATTTTCTTTTTCGACAGTCTGAGTTCATTCTGAAAGAATTGATTTACGGATGCTTGCGATGGAATCTCGGTTGGTAAACAGACACCGTCCAACAATAATCTTTTTTGTAGTTCGTAAGAATATATGCTTGATTGAATCAGCTTTTCTACTTCAAGGTAAGAGCAAACATTTTCGGTCAGAACATACTTCTTACGTCCACTGAGGGCCTTTCGAGGGACAGAATAATTGTTTTCATTATATTCCTTTAGTACTTTGGTTATGAATCCGGTGCTAACCCGTGCTTGCACGCTTATTTGTCTGATGGATAATCCGTTATTGTGCAGATCAAGAACGTTCTCCCTGATAACTCGTAGACTTGGCCATGTTGATTTTCCCTCACGCGCACCTTTGCTACAGAAAACAAAACGAAAATAGTAAAACTCCGTCCAAAAAACAAAAGATCCGTGTTGAGAAAACTTACCTTGCAACATATTGTAGCATCGATGTAGCAACTGCCGATTCATGTACCATTAGTTTCAAATTTTTAAAAATGTGTCACACTCGAAATAATAACTGTCGCGTGATCCGGCTTGGAAATTTTTTTCTCTAAAATCGCTCAAACCTATTATATTCTTCGCTCGCGTAGTGCATGTGCCTTTCAAATAGGAAAGAATAGCGATAATTTATTTAGCAAATTCCTGTAAGATAAGACAGAGGATGTATTTTGAAACGAAACAAGAACCAAAATTGTTCCGTGCCCGATGGAAAACCCCGCAAAAGCCATCATGCCTGATCTGTGGTTTCTGTGGTTTAATGTCAATTAAAGATCTCACATGTGATTGGTCACAACACAACATTCCAGACATAATTTTTGGCGTTCACGCTTTTATCAGTTTGACTGTAATATCTCTTTCACATTCTAAAACTAAGTGCATACATAGTCCTGTATCCAGGTGGGTGGTCACCTGGAGCACACCTGGCAAAGGGTTGGGTGTAGATTCCTGCACCTCTGCTGCTGGTTGACTTGCAGTTGTTGTTGGATGAATCTGTTTCAACTGATTAGGCTCCTGGGGTTCTTCTGTCAGCTGCACAAGTTCCCCTTTTTAAGTGGTTTAAGGTTTGACAATTTCTTTATGCGAGCTATGTTCTGCATCTTACTGTGGCCATTAGCATCTTCTGGGATGATGGTGTTTCCATCTTTGTGAATGACTTTGTATGTATGGGTCAGGCTCATAAATGGGTGACAGTTTGTTCTTTCGGGCCTGCTTCAGTAGCACTTGGTCACCCTCTTTGATGTTGCTGAACTTAGCAGCTTGTGTCCTGTCTGCATACTTTTGTCTCAGTTTAGCGCGAGCATCCCTCTCTTTCAAGAGCTGTTGCCTCTGTGGCTCAGTCTTTAGGGATTTGGACTTTTGGAAGCTTGTTGTGCACCTTTCTCCCCATCAGTAATTCGGCAGGTGATATCCCAGTAACAGTATGAGGAGTAACTATGTACTGGAATAAAATGTTCTCAAGTGCTTTACGCCAGTCTTTACCCTCTAGGCGTGCGATTCCTATGATCTTTAGTAAGGTCTTGTTGCAATGCTCCACTTCTCAGTTGCTTTGGGGCCAATAGGGCACACCTTTCTTGTCCTATGCCTAAGTATTCTTGGAACCCCTCAAATTCCATGGATGCAAAAGGGGGTACGTTGTCACTGCGGACAGTCAATGGCAAGCCATGCATTCTGAAGATGAATTCCATGTACTTAATCATCTGTTGCACATCAGTCTTTTGAGAAGGACGGGTTCGATCCAGCGAGAATAATAGTCTTTTCATAGTTTCCACTTGATGTCTCTGAGAAGATTGATTGACATTTCTTGCCACAGAGGGGCAAGGCCACCATACTTTCTCTTGCAACCTCACTTTAGTCCGGACCATGCCTTGGTGGCCTTAGTGAACCAACAGCTAGCCAAAGGTCAATGTTTTCTTGTAGGCTTAGCTACAGTAATCCAGAAAAATCGTCTAAAAATCTATCCAGATAATCTTAAAAAAATTTCTAAAAATCTCCAAAAAAGTTCTAAAAATCCCCAAAAAATTTCTAAAAATTTCATCATTTTTCCTAAAAATCTCGAAAATGCATCTAAAAATCCCTATATATCGCCTGTCATTTTCAAAGGTTAAAATAAACAAATGGTTAAACAAAGCCAATGATAGGCTTTTATTCCAACTAAACCCCTAACCGTTATTTAAGCAGCGGAAGTGAAATGACTCGCCTTAATTACCGTCACTCAATATTTTTTAACTTCTTTGGACTCTTCTAACATTCCTTATTAAAAACTTTCTACTTACACAAAACAAGGGTATGCATGCTATACATCTCCGAGACAATACATTGCCAGTAAACTGCAGAGTTACTAGTTACTGCATTACACTCCCTGAGTCATCATACTTTACTTTAATACCGATCCTTACAAGTTGAAACTAGCCGCCTAGCTATACTTTTTAAGACTTTTACAGATTTTTTTTACTCTCAAAATTCTAAAAATCTTTTAAATTGCTAAATTCTCCTGAAAATCTTTTGTTGCTAAAAATCTCAAAAAAATCTGGATTATTGTAGCTAAGCCAATTTTCTTGTAACTGTTCTACTTAGTTGAGAACTGACTCGTAATACATTCCTGATTCTTCGATCGACTTTGGTTCTTCCAATTGACTATGAAATGCCTCACGCGCATCTTGAAATTTCTTAGACTTCTTTTAATTGGCTGATTTTGTTATTACTTCATCAACATTGTTTTCATCAGTCATTAGGGGTTGATACATTATGCTCATAAAATCGAGTATTATGCTTTTCGGCATCACCCTCCAAACCAGACTATTATGCCCCCAAATTATGCTCCACTGCAGCTATTATGCTCATAATTATGCCTCAAAACATCTCCCCACCCTGCAAAACAAACACAATTTTTCATAATAATTTAGCGTGAAAGAATCATAATTTTGATAAATCATGTAAATTATTTGACTAATGACAACAGCTTGACAATAATCCTTGGCAATAATAAATCTCGTAGAATTGATTCCAACAAACTTGAATTGACTAAATGAAACATTCTCGTGGTATAAAGAAAAGACTAATAATTCCGTAACTTAGCTAATAACTATAACAAAAAAATTATGTGCTTTGGTTGATGACCCTTGTAGAATCAGACACTATTTATTTGCTATTTTAAATAATCAGGTAGTTTTTAAAAGCAAATAAATAGACTAGGCTTAAAATAGCATTATAATAGAATTTAAATAGCCAATTTGTTTTGGTCCATCATTGCCTAAAGAACTGATTGAAATAAAACTAAAATAGTAATTAAATAGCTTTAAAATAGATATAACATAGATTAAAAATAGGCTTTAAAACATGGCCATTAATGTAGTTTGAATAGATTTCAAATATAATTTACATAGCATTGAAATAGGGAGAGATATGAGACTTGCTACTGCCTCATAGGGTTTTCCGATTTAGCGGAAGTAGCGCGGAAACGGAAGGATTTTTTCCGGATATATAAGTGATACAATTATCCATTTGTAAGATTACAATGGGATTCACTTCATTATATAGGTGTCGGAAAATTCACTGAAGTGTGAAACTTGAAGTTGTTTCTGGTGGTAAATTTGTCTGTAAAGACCTGTAAACACGGCAGTTTTTTCTCGACAGCTAGAGTGACTTTAGATAATTCACCTTGTTGTAGACAAGGCCAACACACAAGGATTAACCGAGCAACTGCTAAATGCACTGGTATTCTGGTATTCAAGTTTCTCGTTTGCTGACTTCTTTGCTGGCTTCCTTGCTGATTTTGGTCTCTTTGCTGTCTTCCTGAAAAGCAATTAAAAAAAAAAAAATCAACGACAAGAGTAACTCGGCTTTCAAATTATGCCTTCCATTTCGAATATGTTCAAGCACATTATGTTTATACTGCCATACTGAGCTAGTACTTACTTGTCTTCTCGCCGTTCTTCTTCTCTTTTCCTCTTGACAACACGCAGGGCGGATGAAGGGGATTCTTCCAGTTCAGGCATGTGCTTAGTCGGATCAATCACAAACTTGTTATCCCTCTCTTGGATTTTTTGGGAAACTTGTTTCAATTCATTAGCAATCTTGCCCGGATCTTCTTCATTTTCGCTGGAACTGCCACCAGGGTCGAGAATGTCGCTTTGATATTCTTCCTCGATGCTACTCGTCTTACTAAGCCTGCGGGAAGAAAGTAAAAATTATAATTATTTTTTCGAATTAGAGTAAAAATTCTGCTGTTTATTGCTTTCCGAATAAATGAACTCCATTTCAAACACGAAAACAAGCTTACCTTTGGCTTTGTGCCGTTTGCTAATTTAAAAGCAGCCTGTTTGTCCTCTTTCTCAGGCGTTCGTGCATCTTCTTGTCATTGATGTTCATATCTTTGTACACATCCCCAGTTTCTCCAAGAACTTCAGCATGATTTTTCATGAATTTTGCAACGCTGCGCCACTCACGGCCACATTTCTCTACCGCCTAGAGGATCATTGTGTCTTCCACAGGTGTGTACCTTCGATTAGCAACTTTTTGTCTGGGGTGCTTCTTTTTGGAACCTTGGTTCTTCGATTCTTGTTGGGGTTGACAACTGCTCGAGGGCATTGTAAACTTACCATGGAGCGCTGCTCTTATAAAAATATTATTATCAGAAATATCATCCATGTCAAGAAATCGAGCCTTGCAATGAACTGAAAACGAACAGAAATAGCCTAGAATAATGAACACTCGTGAAAGCGGAGACACAGGAATTCATTGTCTTGTTATTTTTAGATGTCTACCCGATTGTGCCACACCGGGCTTGGCTTTATTACATAAGAGACAATGACACTTAGTTTACACGGAACATTCAGATCAGAACACAGAACATTGAGCCTTGAACACGGATAGAATAGTTTTTGAGTCGATACCGAGAGAACAGTGAGTTTAAGATTTGAGCCTTAAGAACTTGCCTTGTAAAAGAAGGATACAGCCATTAAATATCTCACATAGTTCATTGAGGAGCCGGAGCGGAATTAATGACAAAAAAGAAGAAATCACGGCAAGGACATCACTCCTACACCACAAAGTTGATTGACAGAATGGAGGAAATAATTAAGGACTACGACCCCTCAAAAGAGAACAAGCTTAAACAACTAAAGATATCTCTTCAAGATCGCCTGGGTATGATCCGTTGCTTGGACAATGAAATTTTGGACGAATTGGAAAACGAGAAGGACATTGAAGAAGAAATCGAAGAGGCCGGGATTTTCAGCGAAAAAGTAGTGGAGATTGTTGTCGACATAGAAAGCGTGCTGTCCCAAGATGCTGGAAATGGAAATGGATCACTGTCGCCAAGTCAAGCAACGGCAGGCGCAAGTAGCGCGAATAAACACACCACACTGCCGCGACTAAGTTTGAAGAGTTTCTCTGGAGAACCAAGGCTGTGGTTGTCATTTTGGGATAGCTTTGAGAACGCCGTCCACCAAAATTCCGAGCTAAATAACATCAACAAGTTTAATTATTTGAAGAGTTTGTTAAGCGGATCGGCAGCCGCAACAATCGCTGGCCTACCACTAACGAGCGACAACTACACTGCAGCGATCGAGCTTCTAACAAATCAATTTGGGAACAAGCAAGTGATTATCAGCAATCACATGGATGGCCTTCTGAAACTGATGCCTTTAGGAAACTCGTCAGACCTGCGGAAACTACGACAAACCTATGACAAGATAGAAGCGCACGTACAGTATTGTGCAAAAGTAATGCAAACGATATTCGGCGAATATCGCTAATTTCGCGATATATCGGCGAAATTGAACGATATTTTTTTCAAAACGATACATCGCGCGATATTTCGGGGCATCTATTGTTCGAATCGTTGCGATATTTCGCTGAGCCTTGTGCGAGATATCGTTGCCTCTCAGCGAAATATTGTTCGCTGCAACGAAATATCGTTGGCACTCGGCGAAATATCATTGACACTCAGCGAAATATCGTTGGCACTCAGCGACATATCGTTGCTTCTCAGCGATACATCGTGGCTACTAAGCGAGATATCGTTGCCATTCAGTGAGATAATGTTACCACTCTAGTTGCCAGAGGTTTTCTTTTTCCTTTGCATGAACTGTGAGCGGCGAAGCCGACACAACAATCCACAAATGTGGCTAGCGAAAACAGTCTCACTCGGCATCGAACAACGGCAAGCGATCCATATATTCACATTTCCAGACGTTGAAATGGCGGACTATCCTTTAAGATAGCCTTGTATCAATAATGATCAGAAAGCAAAGTACTCACGCTTCCCAGCTGACTTTCATTTGGAAAAACTTCATCATTTAATCCGTACATGTATCCTACGCGGCCATGTGAAGCCCGACATTGCAGAGCATTTTAACAATTATACATTCATTCACTGCATCCAAGATTTGTTTTGCAAACAAATAATTGCGAAAATGAAGTCCGGGTTTATTTCAAACGGACACAGGGCTGATTAAGGCCAAACAATTTGGATCTTTCTGAGTTTGTGAAGACGATCATGGTTAGAAATCACGTGTTTCATTCACAAAGTAAACATTCCTCAAGTGGTTGTCACGTGTACACGTGACGATTCGCGTTCGCTGCTATTGCTGTTCGCTTTTATTTTTATCATTGTTTATTTACAGTAAATCATTTTTTTCTGCCAAATGTGTGACTTTGGAAGTTTCTCATTTGAATTGCATTGGAAATATGTTTGGAATCGTGGCAATTAAAATTATTTACCGATGTCTGGACTTGTGTTTGTTTCACATTTCTTTCGATTCGATCACTGCGCGTGTTTGTTTGCATCTATGGATGGCGGAGTTTAGATGAAAGTTGCCATTCCGTACGTAAGTACCTAAAACATTTGCTTGCTTTTTTAACTTGAGGTCAAGATCATTTGAACGTTTTACATTTTATTTGTATGAAAGCGCTGTTCGTTTTGGATTCGGCAACACAATGTTTCGTTTGACTTTGGGAAATATCGTTACGGCGAATTATCGCCAAAACGATATCTCGCTTGACTCTGGGAAATATCGTTGCGCCGAATTATCGCTAGAACGAAATCTCGTTCGGCTCAGCGAAATATCGTTACGGTGAATTATCGCTAGAACGATATCTCTGCAAAAGCACAATATTCGACGAAAATCGTTTGCATTACTTTTGCACAATACTGTAAGAGGCTTACAAGCGTTAGATGTGCCTGCAGAAACTTATGGAAGTCTTTTGGTGCCTGTGCTTATGTCCAAAATCCCCGACGATGTTCGCCTTTTAGTTGGCCGTGAAATTAAAGATGGAGAATGGAATCTCACTGAAGTATTACGACTTCTACGAAACGAAGTGGAAAACCGGGAAAGATGTGAAGGAGTACCAGCCCTTGTCCCGAATGAGAAATCATAGAAGGAACGAAGGAATCAGTGGAAACTGGGACCAACAAGCGCCTTGGCATTATTTTTAGGAAATCAGCCTCCGACGCCTCCATTCAAGGAAAGTACAACCCATTGTACGTTTTGTAAACAGCTCCACACAACAGCAAGCTGTCACATCGTGACCAACAATGCTGCAAGAAGAGAATGCCTGAAAAAACAGGGACGGTGTTTTATTTGCCTTAGAAGAGGCCACCTCGCAAGAGATTGCCCATCGAAAATTGCCTGTTTTAAGTGTTCTGGAAGACATCGCGTTAGCCTGTGCGAAAGTGAGACTCAAGAAGCCTGACAAATGGCCAAAACAACGGAAACAATGGAAATATCACAAGCACTGGGCGAGACGAGACGACGAGACCAAGATCTTATCGACCGCCTGCACAAACAAGTACCTTTCACGCGGGGTCGCAGGACTCAATTTTGTTACAAACCGCCCAAGCCTTAATTGGAAATGCAAGTGTCTTGACTGGAATAAGAGCTAGAGTAATTTTCGATTCAGGAAGCCAGAAAAGTTACATCACACAACGCGCACGCGACCAGTTAAACTCGCCAACAATTAGCAAAGAGTCTCTTTTGATAAAAACATTCGGAACTGACGTCACCTGTCAACCAACTGCGTGTGAAAAGATTAGAGTCAGCGTGGGAAATACTAACAAGCTGTCATCACGAGAAATTGAAGCCTTTGTGGTACCGACAATTTGCTCACCTATCGGAAGTCAGGAGATTAACACTGCCAAGAACCAATTTACTCACATCAGAGATATAGAACTGGCCGACGGTGACCATGGAAACAAAGAATTAGAAATCGATTTACTGATCGGAGCCGATTTCATGTGGTTGTTTTTCACTGGCGCGACAAAACGGGGGGAGAATGGTGAAGGCCCCGTGGCGAGTTGCACGATTTTAGGATGGGTCCTGTCTGGTCCAGTTTCCGGAGGGAAAAAGAACCGAGTCTTTCAAGCGTGAATCTGATATCGACGCACATGCTTAAAGTTGCCGCCGAACCAAAACACGAAAGTCCAGGAACAGATGAATTACTCCACCGACTTGGAATTAGAGAGAAAGAGACGGTGCACGAGACATTTCTAGAAAACGTTTCATTCACAAACGGCCGATATTGCGTGAAACTCCCATTGAAAGAGAAATGAGATCTTCTGCCGGACAACTATGACCTAAGCCTTGTTAGGTGCAACGTCTACGAAAAGAGCCTTTAATCTTGAAAGAATACAACCAGGTATTCGAAGATCAGCTTCTACAAGGAATCATCGAACAAGTGGATGATTCGGAAGAACAGCCACAAGGAAAAATGCATTACCTGCCTCATCAAGCCGTCATTAGAAGCGACGCCTTAACGACCAAATTAAAATGACCAAATGCAGTTGGTATGATAGATGGAACCATTCACCAAGTAAGACGACCTTCCGGCCCAAGACAGGCCGATTTCTATCACGGAGATAAAAAGTGCCACTTTATGTCCTCCCAAATGGTGGTTGACGTGGACGGTCTGATTGTTCTGTAATAACATGGTGAGCATTCCTCAGTTTGCAATGCTAAATCATAAGTTATCGTGCTAATTATCTCCATTTTGTAATTGTGTAGATCTAAGGGTGCGTTTTGATCGGCAAAATCAAAATCCGGATTCTTGAATCTAAAAATGGATTTGGCAGGTTTTTTTGTTACTAAAATCCAAAAATGGATCGTGAATCCAAAGAATCCACACTTCGAGTGGATTCTTCAGATCAAATCTAAATCCGGATTTTTGAGATTCATGATCCAAGCGGGTTTTTTTGGGGAAAAGATTAGAAAATAGTACATATGACAAGCGGTCATTCATGCAAATTTACTTGTCTCTTCGTCTGTTGCTCCCAAGTGAGATGTCTGAATCAACAGGCCGCTAATGCCATCCAGTGACGTCACTACCTGAAAGTGACAAGACGTCACCGGACAGCATTAGCGGCCAATTGATTCAGACATCTTTCTCAGGAGTAAGTGACAGAGGAGACGACTGAAATTCAGGCTAACAAAAACCTTTTGATTCATGACAGAAATGTATGTATGTTTCAACTCTTGTCCAAAAGTTAGTAAAAAAGCACTACAAGATACAGTGTACATTATATTAAAAACCTGCGTTGAAAAATCAATATGGAAATTGAAGGCTCTACAGCTTATTTTCTTTTCCTGCAGCACCTTTTGTTCCTTAAAAAAATCAGAGAATATTTGCTGCAGTTAGAACCATATAAAATGATAAGGTACATGTACGATATCACTACCTCAGAGCACAAATGCATAAAAATATGGAAATTATCAAAACAAGTAACCTGTAGTGATTTGTGGTTCCAGGAAATATCCATCCCCCCACAGAAGGTTGTTTGGTTTGAACCTCCCTCTCAGAATTTCCAATGACCTTTCTTGGGGTGCGTATGCATATTTTCTCGAACGGCACAATACATGATAAAGATTTATACATAAAAATAATTAGCAGTTACTGTCTTCAAACTTAGATTTTGTTAACAAGCATACTGTAAGATGAAAAGTGGTAAAAAACCACAATTATTTTCACTCAACAGTTGAATAAGTTTGTTTTTATGGGCCTTACAAAAGAATAAAGGGTGTAATGACATGTACTGATACCTTTCTTTTTAGAAGACTCATAGTGGATGAGAGTGTTGCACTTTAACCTCAATGTGTCGTTCCAGAAAATATCCATACCCCCCACGGAGGGTCACGGAAATTCCGAGGGGTAGGGGGGTCTAAAAGTGATAAATTTCCGAAGGGGAGGGGGGTACAAAAAGAGTTTTCTTTCCAGAAGGTTTCCTTTCTGAACAAGCACATCAAAATTCGTAAGAAATACTTACGTACTTTGTCTCTATTTTCGGAGAATGAAACCAATCGAAATCAAACGTTCTGACCATTTAAATAACTCCAAACATCTTGTTCTTTCATGCATCTTTTATTTTCTTAGATTACCGCCTCTCAAAACATGTAAAAAGCACGAACCTCCGAACCGAAACGTATCAAAATGGCCGACCAAAAACTCCTTCCCAGTCCCCTGACCATTGTTTCTTGGAAAAGCCAGGTTGCTCAGCTTTGTTACGAACGCGAACGATTCCTTCGTCGTGCAAGTGCTAAGCAATGCCAACTCTCTTGAAAACAAAAGCATAATCAGACTTCAAGACAAATAAGTTAAATTTTTGATTGGAAAGAAAGATATTCTTTCTTTTTTTGGATTAACACATTGACTATTAAAGCAGCCATAAATGGCCAACAAGAGACCACAGACTTGTACCACTTGTGACGTCATCACTTTTTACGCCAGGGGATGTCTTTGATAATCAACGGATAGAGTTGGAAAATGTCTAACAAAGCATGCCTAAACGAGCACGAAACGTTAAACTGGACCAGAGATACACACAAAACAACTTGGATTTTTCCTCCAAAATCACCAAAAAACGCGACCTTCACTACCATTGACCATCTTTGTCAAAAAAATTCCCTTTTCCCAACGTTTAGGTTAAAACTTTTTCAACGTGAACAAAGACGACTGAAAGGCCAACAAAACCACAAAATAAAATGAGAGAAAAAGGAGAGCAAGAACGGCAAAAAAAATAAAAGGTAAAGAAAAGCCTAAAGTCAGGTGGGTTTTTCAAACCCAAAAACTATGTTGAAATTTTGATTTCTGCGCATGCCCGAGAAAAATATTGAATTTGTTGCTTCTACGTAGAAGGGGATGTTAGTTGCCGTGTTTTAAACCAAGTTTTAGACAGTTTGACATTAAACTGTTGAGATAATGGCCAGAAATAGGCATCTGGGATGTTAGATTGACGTTTTTTGGAAAAAGCCCAGTAGTCAATGGGTTAAATTTGCGATTCACGTTCATTGTTTGTTCTTTCTGTAAGCTGTGTTAGCCGTGTGCGCGTTGATGAAAGTGATCGTAATAAATGTTGCGCTAACTGATAAGCTTTTGTCGCTATTTTTCAAGTATAAAAAGGGTTTTAATTTCCAGAGGGTAGGGGATTTTCAGATTAAAACTCATAGAAATTCCGGAGGCTAGGGGGGTTCATCAAACACCAGCTGGAATAGAAATTCCGAAGGGGTTGGGGCGTCCAAACAAAATAACCCTCCGTGGTGGGGGTATGGATATTTTCTGGAACGACACAATGCCTGCTTAATTATGCTTCTGGAAGGTGGAGACGGGGGCTTAATGTTGTCATCTTGGTTTTTAAGTTTCCTGGGTTTGGGCTCTTTTGTTATCTTGGCCACCATTGAAAAATTTGAAATACATGTACAAGGAATGTTTTTATCTAACATGAAGACAAAACTTTAACAGAATCACTTGCTTTTCGTTTGAAAATATTCCTGTCATTATAGAGCATGTAGTTAGCGGTACACATAAAACACACCTCCAGAAAGACACGCCCTGAAATGGCGGCCTTATTCATTAAGAAACTTTAAATTTTAGGAAATGTAAACTAATTCACTACATGTACATGTATGTTAAAGGAAATAGTTTCCCAGAAATAAAGTTAAACTTTAATAATTAATTAAATTACCTGTCCTGTAATTTGTTCAGTTATTTTAACTTTCATCTTTGCCAGATATGAAATCCATGACATAGAAATTACATAGACTATTCAAATTCTATTTCATTTCCCACCAAAGGTACACAGGAAACCAAATAGCTTTTAAATAAGATATTTCCTGTAGCATTCATTTCAAATGATCAGTAAGCTATTTTAATGCTATTTTGCTGGCTTGCAGTGATGTGTAGTAAGAAGAACATATGTGTGACTTAACTGTTGTTGCGCATCGTCTTTTAATACGTACACTACATGAAAATGCCTAGGGTGTTGTAAGAAATGTAGCGCTGCAATAAATACTATTTTCTAGTGGCAAATTCTAGAACTATTAGATAAGTGTGAAAATTACGAATTTATCGAAGCTTTCGCTTAAATCACGTACTTGACTTGAAATTAAAGGGTCCCTCTCAACCAGAGTGCATTGCGGTCGTGAATCGCTTGAACAGCCATTTTCGATATAAGCGAAAAGATGGCCGCCAAAGCGACTTGGGACTTGTAGACCTTCCTTGTTCGAAAACATGCCGTATTCGCCGTCGAAGCGCAACAGGCCATCTAAAAATGAAAAGGCGAAGTCGATATTGTTAAAGGAGAACACTTTTTACCTCTGGAATCAGCGGTGGACAGCAGAATTGAGTTTCGCGGATCTCACTATGCTGCACTATGAGGTCTTTCTATAAACAGCGAGTTCGCCGAGCTGTTGCTACTCAGGAAATGGTCGTCCAGATGGGAGAATACGATAGCAGCAGTAGCCACAATATACACGCCGAAGAGATCTGCTCGAAGTAGTGAGTCAGCGTTGATAATTTGTTTTAACTCTGTCTGAATTAGTTATCGTATTAATTTAGCTTAAAATATTAAAGCTAGCTTACCTTTAGTTGTAGCCAAAATACAAGGAACAGGCCCACTACTATTTAACTCATTGAAAAATAATGATAATATTGTGTTAACGTTTGTTTTACGACTAGTTCTAAGCGTTCACGACCTTTTGTGTTCTTTTATTTTAATTTGTTGATTTCTGTATATTTTTTGTTAGGTCAGAGATCGATTTTCCAGTCTATAAACACGGTTCAGGTTCAGTACATGTAAATTTTACCCTGTTGTCGACTGAAGGTAGCGAGATGCTTCATAATAATTTTTTCAGTCGTTTGAATAAAGGAATCTCAAACATGGCCAGAGTCATTTGTAGTTGCCTATCACAGTGTTCTGATTGGTCAATGGATCAAGGCAATGAATATTTTATAAGCTCACCTTGTGTCAGTAAACAATATTGTTCACTTTTATACATGTATGTTATGCCTTCTAAGAATGCTAATCCATACACGCTTACGCTCTAAGTATGAAAAAGCGAGGTCTAATGCATCGATCAATTCCAGTTGCTACCACCCCCCTCCCCCGGGGATTTGTAAGGCCCTGTGTCTCGGGGGCGGGAATTTTGTAGTCCCACGAAAAAGAAAATACGAATCCCCGGGGGTTGGCCCGGGGGGGGGATGGTAACAGCTGAAATTGATTGATGCATAAGGGCCACAAGATTCCCCGCGAACTTTAAAAGAGTGGAAACATGGCTGTAGAAATAACATTGAGCGATTTAGAGGTTGCAAAATTAAAATATTCCTGGAGCATTTATAGAAAATAAAAGCAAAGTTTTGGCTGAAATGTACACAACTGGATTTTCCTGAATTCTTGATGGAAAGGCCAATAGAGTCTTCAATAACAACTTCCAGGGTTAATTTTACAACCTCTAAATCACTTGATGTTGTTTCTTCAGCTATGTTTCCACTCTTTTAAAGTTCGCCCTTAGGTCTCGCTTTCATGCTTAGGGCGTAAGCGTGTATATTAATGATTGATTAGTGAGTGCATGGGACATTGAAAATAACTAAAATAATAATAAAACAAAGATTATGTATCAGCATAATCTAATTTATGCGGTGCCATGAAATGTAACAATAAGAGCACGTGCTAGTCAGGCTGAGCGTATCGGATAACAGACTATTTATAGGCACGCTCACTTTATTCCGGCCTCTTTTGATCTAGAACTTCACGGGTTCACTTGGAAATTTTAAGGCAAGTACTTACTATGGCTTCCTCGCGCCCCCGTGTGTTAGTTTTTGGTCATTCTTTTGTTCGCCGACTCTCGATTTTTATACGTAGGCATTGGTTCGATCGCCTCAACCACTCTTTTTCGTTGAGTCAGGCTACAGTGCAATTTTGGGGGTTAAGCGGTTTCACGGTTGATAGGGCTTTGCATTCCAGGCTCACCCGTCTGGGATCCTTTCGACCGGACATAGTCATTTTAGAACTTGGGACTAACGATCTTTCCCGTCATGAACCCGCGTTAGTTGGTTCAATGTTAGAGGAGTAGGAGTTCGCTCGCGTTCTTCATGTTGATTATGGGGTTACGGTGGTTTGCGTTAATCAAATCCTTTTGCGCGATAATTCCCCTGTTTTCAACGCCCGCGCGCGTATTTTAAATCAATATTTAAAGGTCGTATTGGAACCGCTCCCTTTTGCCTTTTTCTGGCACCATCGCGGTTTCTGGCGCTGCTCGCATAATCTTTTGTCAAGCGACGGCGTACATCTCAATGCTTTAGGACACTACAAATTATATCGTAGTCTACGGGGAGCGACACTAAAGGCGTTGTCGCTCTTTCGCAATCTCCCTAGGCCTTAGTCGGCCGCTCACATAGTTGGGATTTTTTGTTTTTAGTTCTGTTCATTACATTTCTACGCTACATGGGTCTCGTTCTCCTTGTCTGGCGGCGTGGGTCTATTGTTATTTGATCACATCCATTATGGGTCATGTTCAGTGCCTTTCACTATTGTTTTCCTAAGTCATTATGAGTGTACAACCTTTTGGCCGCTTGTTATTTCAAGCAAGGCCCAATGCACTCGACTTTGGGCTAGTGGTTTTATTTTTCAAGCTATGTTTTGACTTCCATTATTGGTTGTCGGTAGCTGGCACTTTATTTTTATTTTGCGTTGGTCATGCGCCATTCAATTTACAGGCCCATTTATATTATTTGCCAGGGGTCCTCTATGTTTTATTCCCTTTTACATTATTTCGTTACGTTTGGTTTCTTTGTTTTTTCATTTTAAGCACGTATCATGCCGCCTAAAGGTAAATCAACCCGCTCCCTTAAGCGTAAAGGTACAACCCTGGTGGCTGGCAGCAACAAACGCACTACGCGTTCCAATTCCAAACGTCCGGCTAACCAGGTTTCTGGTAAATCTGCTGTGCCATCCGGAACAGGGGCACCGTCATCCGACCTGGTTGAAGGCACTCCAAAGCAAGTCCTCACTGACTCTGTTAACGTCGACATTGGGGCCCTCACCGCCACTATCACCGCGGCCATTTCTCAAGGTCTCCGCGAGGCTGGAATTGCACCATCTACGCCCAGTGCACAGGATCAGCCAGTTCACCAGGAGGCGAATGGCGCCATTGCAAGTGATGCCGATGATCTCACTGAATTGCTGCCTGTTGGTAGGTCTGACCAGGCCAAACCTTCTTCCACTTTTCGTAGTGCTAGTGTTAGCCTAGTTTCACGCATACCAGTGAAAATTAAAACTAAAATATGGGCGGATGAATATTTTGAGTTGGGAGCTCTGCTGTCTTCATCACCCGATGATACCAAATATTCTGTTTTGATTTCTAATGATTCGTCGCAACCTCGACTTTGTCTCGAGCCCGCCACCAAAGTCCCACGAATCACCAACATACACCAGTGGGTGTCGGCTTTCAATTCGTTCATTGCCGTTTATACGCAGAAAAAACCATCGACAACAGCCGACCTGCTGAAATACGTCGAGGTTGTGAGGGACATTGCTTCCAAGGGTGGGAATTGGCGGTATTATGACGAGCAATTTCGATATTTGCGACAGTCTAGCCCAACCGACTTTCTTTGGGGCCAGGTCCATTGGGAGTTGTGGTTCCATTCCCTCCATAATTTTCGTGGCCAATCAGGACAGCAGAGCTCTCAGCCAAAGACCGTGCAGAAGTCTCAACAGTTTTTTCCCAAAGGGACTTGCTGGGCCTTTCACGCAGGCAAATCATGTCAAGGGTGTAAATTTGAGCATGTCTGCTACAAATGCGGAAAGGGTCACCCGGCTAGCCAGTGTCGTACCAATACCACACACAACTCACACTCTCGCTTCCCGGTCAGTGCCAAATCTCCCACTTTTAGACCCTCGGGAACACCTCAACAGTCCCCCAGTAACTCCAGTCAACCTGGGGCAGCTTCAAATTTACCTCGCAGGGTATGACCAGGGTCTTTCGGATTTCCTCCTTGCTGGTTTTAGGTTTGGTTTTAGTATTCCATTTTTTGGGGAACGATCAAGTTATGAATCGCCTAATCTGAAAAGTGCTTTAGATAATCCCTACGTCGTTCGAGCTAAATTGGGTAAGGAACTAGACGCGGGAAGGATAGTTGGTCCATTTACACACCCTCCTTTTCAAAACTTCCGTTCTTCTCCTCTGGGTGTTGTTCCTAAGAAGACTCCCTCCGAATTCCGACTTATCCATCATCTCTCTTATCCAAGTGGTGCTTCAGTCAATGATTTTATTCCTAAAGAGCTTTCCACCGTCCGCTACGCAACAATTGATGATGCTATTTCGATAATTAAGAAATTGGGTCCAGGGTGTTACTTGGCTAAAACTGACATTCAGGCGGCTTTTCGCATTATTCCCATCCATCCAAAAGATCATCCTTTACTCGGCATGTGTTGGGAGGGGCGTTATTATTTTGATCGTACGCTACCCATGGGGTTGAGTTTTTCGTGTTGTTTATTTGAAAAATTTTCCACGGCTTTAGAGTGGATTGCTCACCATGTTTTACATGCCACAGCAGTTATTCACGTCCTTGATGATTTTTTATTCGTTGCCCCTTCGCACGCACAATGCCAGTATGATCTCAATAAGTTTCTTCGCCTCTGTAGCACCCTGGGAGTTCCCATTGCTCATGAAAAAACCATGGGTCCTTTCACATGCCTTCAGTTTGTTGGAATTACCCTTGACACAATTACCATGGAGGCTCGTTTACCACAGGATAAGATTGACAAATGTAAGCACTTACTGGGTGGTTTCCTTAGTCGCCGTTCTGCGGCCCTTCGCGATTTTCAGTCACTAATTGGCTTTCTAAATTTTGCATGCTCGGTCATTGTTCCCGGTCGGGCGTTTCTTCGCCGACTTATTGATCTCACTAAAAGCATTACCAAACCCCATCATCATATTAAGTTAACAAAGGCAGTCAAAGCAGACCTTCAGACATGGCTCACTTTTCTTGATAAGTATAATGGTAAATCTTTTTTCTTGCCCGACATCTGGGAATCATCACACAGTCTTAAACTCTACACAGACGCAGCGGGGTCTAAAGGTTACGGCGGAATTTTCGGGACTCATTGGTTTTATGGCCAATGGGATGAGAATTGGAAGTCTCTAAACATTATTGTTTTAGAGCTTTTCCCTATTGTGATAGCTTTGAGCTTGTGGGGATCTCAGATGTCGAATAAGTGTATAACCATTTTTACAGACAACGGTGCATTAGTTGAAGTTATCAATAGGCAGACATCTAAGGAGCCTAAGGTCATGACACTTATCCGCTCTTTTGTTCTCACTTGCCTTACCCATAATATTCTTTTTCGCGCGCGCCATATACCGGGTTTCTTAAACGTTCAGGCCGATTATCTCTCACGTTTTCAGGTAGAGGAATTCCTAGCTCTAAGGCCCGACGCAGACATCGCTCCGACTCTGATTCCCGAGAGCCTTCTTCCACAGAATTGGTCACTAATTTAAAGGACATGCTCTCATCGGCTTTGTCGCCCTGCTCACGCCAATCTTATCAAAGGGCATGGCAGCTGTATGTCCAATTCTCAGGTCGTTTTTGCGATACCTTCTCGCCAAGTCTACCCCTTGACGTCACGTCTCTAGCATTATTTATTTCCTACATGACAGCCCGAAAATTTGCTCACTCGACAATATGTTCCTACATCTCTGCCATTAGTTATGTTCACAAATTACGGGGTTTGACAGATCCAACGAAGTCTTTTTTAATTTCTAAACTTCTCACGGCGCACCGGCGCGCCAACCCCCAATTGGACGTACGACTCCCAATCACTCGACCAGTTTTACATAGCCTCGTCCGGTCCTTAGAGTTTACAAGTTCCTCTTCCTACCAGCGTCTTTTATATACCGCCATGTTTTTAACAGCATTTTACGGCTTTTTTCGCCTCGGTGAGCTAGCGTCCAAGAATACGCGCACCGCGTCCCTTGTTGTGCAATACGATCAACTCACGTTTCTACTGGAAAATAATAGGCCCGTCACCGCCAAGATCTCTATCAGCCATTATAAGCATAGTCTCGCTAAGCGGCCATTCGACATCCTGATAAACCGAGAATCATCACAACCGTTTTGCCCTGTTGATTTTTTACTTCAATTTTGCGCGTCAAGGGGTCACGTTCCTGGCCCTTTGTTTTGCATGCCTGACTTATCACCTATATCTGTCTCGGTGTTTAATCGTCAACTCAACACCTCATTATCCTTTTGCGGCCTTGACACATCCCGGTACAAGCCGCACGGGTTTAGAATTGGCGCTGCTAGCCATGCCGCGGCTTCGGGCCTCTCCGATGCACAAATACGTTTTCTTGGACGCTGGAGCTCCGACGCATTCAAAGTGTATATTCGCCCGGAATCTTTTTGAACGACTTTTTGCGATTTTCTTTCGACTTATTTCCGGACACGAGTGATTCAGACATGGGCTGTCACTCTCTCGTCCGGGGTCGGTTAATCGAAATTCAGCAATGGTTTTCACCCTCCCTGGGTTTACTCACGGGACTTTTTGGCTGGGGATAGAGCTCCAGTATATCTGTATGCATGTCTATTTTACGGTGTTTGAAGGAGTTCAGAATTACTGATTTCTGCTGTTTTTATTGCATTGAAATGTGAGATATTTCGGGTATGTAATTGTTGCGCTCCAGACAGGGGCTGGTGCACACTTACATAACTGCGTTATTAGTTTTCTTTGCTTGTCAGTACCGTTTTGTCTTCGCTTTTGGTTTCTGATATTACCATTTATGTAACGATCGCGTTTCAGTCATGGGCTGGCGCTTCTTTATTGGGTTAATATCTGGTATTTAGTATTCTTTATTGGGTCAATATCTCGTATTTAGTATTCTTAGCACATTGTTTAGCATATGATTTCGCAGACGTTATGTAATCGTGGCGTTCCAGACACGGGCTGGCGCACATTTACTGCGTTTTTCATTTTTAAATCTTAGTTTATTTGAGGCACTTTTCTATTTTGCCTTAACGACCATCTCATTCGTTGTCCTATTTTTGCCGATGGCGCTTGTGGGGCTGCCACATCAGTGTGGCTTGTGGCCTTTTTGACCCCACCTGGATTATGTCAAATTATCAGGTTTTGTTAAATCAATAAACTGCCACATCGCGTGGCCATTAACTTCCAACATGGTTTCTTACTTTTTCTCGTAGCACTAAATATTTACGGAGCGCCATCGTCAATAATAGACACTCAACTGAGTGGCGCAGCATAAAACAAAGATTATGTATCAGCATAATCTAATTTATGCGGTGCCATGAAATGTAACAATAAGAGCACGTGCTAGTCAGGCTGAGCGTATCGGATAACAGACTATTTATAGGCACGCTCACTTTATTCCGGCCTCTTTTGATCTAGAACTTCACGGGTTCACTTGGAAATTTTACCCTCCACCTCCCCGAGCGGCCAGCCTGGCTCATTGTGCATTTGTAGTTTTCTATTGTAGCTTGTTTTTGGTGTGGCCTTTTTTGACCCCACCTGGATTATGTCAAATTATCAGGTTTTGTTAAATCAATAAACTGCCACGTCGCGTGGCCATTAACTTCCAACATGGTTTCTTACTTTTTCTCGTAGCACTAAATATTTACGGAGCGCCATCGTCAATAATAGACACTCAACTGAGTGGCGCAGCATAAAATTGATTATATATTTTTGACAGCATGCAATGGACTGAGGTTGGTGACAAGAACAATATTTCAATCCAATAGTCTCTCAGCTATATATCAACCCTTGATTTGCTCTCCACTGGAGACCCCTTTATAAATGGGGATATGGAAGACTCCTCAGAAAGGTTGTTTTTTGAAGAAACATAAAAAGGTGCATATGTTTACATGTCCTGATCAGATGTTGACACCAGTCATAAATATTATGATAAGTTTGCAGAAAATCAAAAATTATAGTGAGACAAACACATATCTTATATGAACTAGGCCTAGCAAGGGACGTAATGTCCTATTGTCTATTTACCCGCCATTGGCGAATTGTGTAAATAAATAAATAAGCTATAAACAAGTAAATGTGTTCACTCACGCAAAATGGATATGTAACCCAGATTTAAGATGTAATCACCAATGTCATGATATTTTTGTTGCTTTTTATTGGTATACAACAGCTTTTGCAATGAAAGAATTGGGTGCATGCACTGAAATTGTAGAAAACAATCAATCCCAGTGGAGTAACTTTAGCTATATGATAACACTTGTAATTTGTTTATTTCTCTCATTGAGTACTTTCAAGTTAGATATTTCTGGCCTGTGTTATCCAACCAGCCTTGGATCACGACGTTCATGTCTTTTGAGACATAGAGGTTGATTCAAGAGAGCTTATAGTAACATTCAAAATAATAATTATTGTTATGTTGTCCCAGAGAAAGAATAGAAAACTTAAAAATACTGGGTTGCCCTTAGGCTCAATTTCCGCCGCTCTCTCGAGTCCGGTCTTCGTTCCTCCCCTTTGGGGAATGAGCATGGGCTCATTTTCCCGAACAGCGGCTGGTAATCGAGCCTACATGTAGGTTGCCCTCTGCTCCAAAATACTACCCAAAAGAGTAAATAATCAAGACACCATTGCTTGCCTATTGAAGTAAGTCCCACCAATCCCCAGATTCTGGCTCCAACAATAGCCATGTGGGAATGGTCAAAGCCAAGCTTTCAAGATTTAAGGAAAAACATATAATCACAATCTGGGGCTGGTTGTTCGAAGGGTGGATAACACTATCCACCGGATAAATCACTATCCAGTGGATAAGTGTTAACAAAATAAACTATGCTATCCACTGGATAGTGATTTATCCGGTGAATAGCGTTATCCACCCTTCGAACAGGTGTTAAAATATGGATTCAGGTTATACAAGTTTGTATGTACATCATCTTCATACACCATTTTCATTTTTCCACAAAAAAGTAACATTCTCATTTCCATTATAAATCATTACACAATTCAAGCTAAAAGATATTGAGGTTCCTCAACAATTGAAACTTTACAACAACAATCAGTGTAAGAAATTGAACTTCTCAAAAACATAATTTTCTCTATAACATATCCTTGCGTACTGAGCAACAGCAAAAGCCACAGGTTATGTGACTCGGACTACACTAGATAGTATGGTGATTGTAATAAAGATATTAAAACCCTTGGGACAAGGACTGTAGATTACAAAATATGTTATATGACTGTTAATATTTTTTGCTAATGGATGTGTCCCAAAGTACAGTTTCCACTGTGAAACCACGAACGTCGAAAACCCAAGTATTGTCCATCGGCAGCTGGCGGTAAGCCCCCACCAGTTATAAGCTGTAGCCCTCCCCCTCCCCCCGTAATTGGCCCATTTCCCTGCTACCAAAAAATATATATTTTATGAGCAGGGGGACTATAGCTTGTAACTATAGCTTATAATAATTTTTTTTCTTCCATTTTCTTCCACTTAAAATTTGTTACATTGATAGACTTGCAGAAGGATTATTAAAGACCAGCAAATGGAAAACATAATTATTATTATTTTTCCCAGGACCTTTCTGAAAATCACTTCTCAGTGAGAGAGCCTCTTGGTATAAAATGATATTATTATTGCTGCATCAACTTGTTGCAGCTCATTCTGAAACACTTTTTTATTCCGATTATACCCCCAAACAAGGATATAAGCCCCACAGCATATAATCCCATCCAAAACCCCTTACGAAGTTGTATAAAATAACCCAGGGCTTATAACCGGGATTTTGTGGTATTGTGGAGCAGTTGAATAGAGATATGACTCATTTTGTACAACATTGCTCTTCCTCTGATGTTTGCATGGGTCAGCACACCCCACAATCACACCATTTCCAGGTGAGTCTTCAGGATTAGGACCACCTGCAATTAGGATAAAAGGAAGCTGTCTTTTCTATACTGTCAATAGCTTGACTGAAATTCGATTTTCTTGCTCTAAAAATAGCCTACAAGAGATTTGAACATATTGTATTTTTATCGGGAAACTTGCTAAAAATTTACAAGTTCGTTTGGAAGGAAATATTCCAAATTTTCGAATAAAGGAATAGCTTTTTGTTTTGCTGGAGTGGTGGGGTTGATAGTTTGACTGTTGATTGAGATAAAACAAGGCGAAAGAGACTTCTGAATGAACCGCTTGCTCCTTGATACACTATACATAAATTATAAACGACAAAGTCTGGCGAAGAGATGTTTATATTTATGTGTCTTCCTGTAGAACAAGTCCATGTATGGTTGCCACACCTAAAGAAAACAAAACTTCCCTGACCTTCGCAAGAAATTTAGAGTTTCCTTGATCAGATAACAAACTCCTTGACATTTCCTGACCTTGAAAAAAATTTTCGCTGACTCAATCTGACCTCGAATACAAGCTTAAATGACCCATAAATGCGACAAAATTCATTCAAACTGGAGAAAATACTCACTGTGTGCCCTTCGGGAACTGCATCCACGCTAATTTCTGCAACCAAGGAACCGTACACGTTTACACTTTTCATTTTTGTCCTGACACATTCCTTGATTCAAAATGGCGGCTGCCGCGTTTCCCGAATCAAAACAATAACACACGACCGCAATGCACACTGGTTGAGAGGGACCCTTTAATATATGAGCGACGTTTCAAAACTAACAGCTACTGCTCTGCCTGTTAGCTCATTCTGGAAAGCTTTTTCAACCTTTTGAAACTGCATATTGTAATGCTTTTACAGTATATTTAACAGATGAGAATGTGGTTATGCTATGAAAAACAGAATTTATGCCCTTGAAGGCTAATTTCAACGCAAACTAATCTTACCTTGTCCGTGTTTGTCATCTTGTCGAAGGAAGCAGAAGTACGTGTTTGTTGCGCAGAGCTTGGTGCGGAGGTCTAAGTGTCGATTGAGGATTATAAGTGTCAATCGACAGTTATAAGTGTCTATCGAACTGTCAATCTGATAGTTATAAGTGTTGATCGACGATCTAATAGTTATAAGTGTCCATCAACAGTTATAAGTGTCGATCAACAGTATAACTGTCGACAGACAGACAGACAGTTACCCTTTTTCACAGTTATAAGTGTCGATGCAAAGTTATTAACTGTCCATGGACATTAACTTTAACTATCCAAGAAAAAAATAGAGGTTTGTTAGATGGCCCTAACAAGCCACTGTAAGAGAAGGAAATCACCTTGTTGTTCTTTTTGAGTGGCAAAAATAACTTCATGGATGGTCCAGGTCTTGTGAATGAGGTCTTTCGCTTGTTCCTTTAAGGTCGCGCAGGACCCTTGATCATGAATAAATTCGTAAGTCAAATTTTAGTGGTAGGTGTTATCTTCTAAAGCTTCAAATCTCTGCATTTTGAAAGTTGATTCCGCTGAAACTTGGGGATATTGGTGGATGATAGAATTACATCATGATTGTCGTTTTTCTGGCAGATCGCAATTTACGGTGATATTTTATAAGCTACTAAATTTAGAATTGCGGAAAATCAATTTTTGTGTCCAAGCTTTCAGCTTGGGAAGTGTTCTAAACTTAATGATTGTATTACCCAGTGGTGCATCATAACCTCTTTTGTGATGTGACAGAAGCAGATTTTGCAATTTCAAGACTCGTTGAAAGTTATTGCCTTCCAAAGGAGTAAAATTTTGAAAATTAGACTTTGAAACGTTCTATCTTCTTTTTGAAAGGCTTTTTTGCAATTCCGCTTCTGTCACATCACAATACAGTACACTAAGTTTACCTTCCTCGTGTATCAATTCCTGAAATTCTATATCCGCGACGAAAGCTTGGACACAAAATTGCCGGTTTTGCCCCTTCCGAAGACTAACAGAGTCAACAAAGTGTATGACAACAAAATTTGTGAATCTAATTATGATAATTCGGGACATTGAATTGCACGTGCCGCAAAACTAAGAACAATAACTTTCTAATTACCAATACGCCGAAAACAAATTTTTTGGAATCGATTATAATAACGTTATCAAAACACCTTCTCATGAATATTTCGCGTACGGTCGGTATCAGTCATCACGGTTTGTGCAAACTCTTTAAATAAATACATACATAATGAGAGCAAGGGTCCTGCACGACCTTAAGAGCTGCAGAATACCAAGCCTTGTTTTTTGTAGTATCTTCATTAATTTAGATCTGAGAACCTTTTTGAGATCTTTATGTTTCCTCACGATTTTAACCTTGGTGTTGTGGTTGGTAAACTTTACAATGATCTGCCATGGCTTGTTGCGTTGTTTCCCAATTTTGAGGGATCTACAGATGTCGGATTCCAAGATTGAAATATCAAGCTCTTTTTTAGCAGATCTTTAATGAGATCATCAGTCCGCATTATCCCAATCTTTTAGGACAGCCGTGACGTCATGAATCTTGCGTTTCAACCAATGAGAATCCATGTTGCGATTCATGTAGCGCATTTCAAAACAAAACCAAAATTTCAAGATGGCGGCCGAAGTGAGAGAGAGTCGAAGAGCTTTCTAATATTTCTTCGGAAGGCATATAAAGGGAGAGTGCTCGAATTGAATTAAAGTTACAGACAACTCCTTGGATATTAAACGGACAGAGGAAAGTGCGAAGAACGCAAAATCTTTGGAACTGTGTGCATTGATCGAACTGCACGGACAATGTAGTTTATCGATCGATCTACTTTTTATCTTTCTATGGAAAATACCATATATTGAATTGGTAAGCATTTCTACTCTACTCTATATTGTCACCTTGGATCATTTATTTTCTTAAGTACTGAATTGATTTGGAAGTTGAAATAAATATATAAGCTTAAGCTTATGTTTCTTCTATCGAGCGATTTGTGGGCTAAAATAGACAGCTAGGTCGTCCATGACTTCAAATTACACTCTTTCTTGTCAAAGTACTTCTAGAGATTTGATATACTATATGCAGACAGCCTTGTATTAAGCTTGATAAGCTTTGGTTGATTTAGATCTTTTGGTGGGCATGTACAATGTACAATAAGCTTATTAAAGCTTAGTATTTTAGCACCAAATTCAATAAACTCTGGGTGTTAAATTTGTCTTGTATTTACAAAAATATACCATACCAAGAGATTTAGATGTTTTGTCAAATATGTGAGATTGTCAAGCTCTGGTTAATAGTTTCAATGCAAATCAGAAATCTCTCCATTTTGGTGTTTATTTCAAGTCTCTATATTTGCTTAATTTTCATGATGCAAACAGATATCATACAGCTAAAACATCACCTCTCAGAAAAAGCAAAAAAAGTCGAAATTAAGCTTATATTCTTGGTCAGGGTTGACAAGGGGGTAGAAGCCTTTTTGTCAGCCATCATATCTAAAATGTCCACAAGCCTCAAGGTTTTGTTTTAATTTTTACTGAAGAATGCAAAAAAATGTACTCTTGGAATAAAAATCCACTTCATTTATTTTTTGTCACACTTTCTATTTCATAATTTTTAAGCGATGACGTCATTACGTCATCGCTTATATGTCAGCACACCGTTATCGATTTTGGTATGGTGCATATGGATTACTATTGAACCGAAAAGCACTGGAAGTGAGCTAAAGTCACGTGATGTTTTGGTTGATTTTCTTTGCGATCCGCCATCTTGGTTTCTTGGAGGTTTATCGGCAAAGTACCTCCAGAGCCGGACTCAGCCAGTAATCAAAGGTGCCTCTGGTACTTCATCACGTATCGGATATATTTGTGCTAACTTACAAACACATATAAGCTTTAAACTCGTGCACACATACCGTACGACACAAGTTTACACGCAAACGCAATGGGGGACTAGAGACAAGTCCTTGAAAAGATTGAAAAGGTAAGTACGTTCATGTCTTTAATGCATAATAGAGCCGCAGTGGGGTTACATAAAAATTATTCATATCGAAGCCAAAGGATACTCAAATCGCGTGAGAGGGAAATTCTGGTCTATGTACGTTGTTAATGCCGATAATATATCTTCCAACGTTGAAAAGAGTAATCCGCTCGTGGCAAATGACTTATCATGCCAGGCTTTGGTTCACTCAAATATAGTTTATCGTTTTTACATTCCCTTGCTGATTCGACTTGCTAATAATAATAATAATAATAATAATCTTTATTTATATAGCGCCGTTTCTACTAAAAAACCAACAGCGCTTAACAAAACTACTTATTATAAACAAATAAACATTACTTTACTGATATGATAATTTACTATTATAAAAACGAATAATTATAAGGAAAGCAAAGATTTAAAAGGAACGATTAAATAAAAAAGTCTTAACTCTACTTTTAAAGGTACTTAGGCATGATATGGTTCTAATATTGTCAGGTAAATTATTCCAAAGTATAGGTGCAATTACTGAAAAAGCACGCTTTCCATAAGTTTCAAGATTGTACTTAGGGACTACTAACAGTTCTTTAGTGGCTGAGCGAAGTTTTCTGGTGGGCATATGTTTAATTATAGTGTCCGTTAAGTATTTAGGTCCAGTTTCATAATAAGCTTTAAAAGTCAAAATTAAAATCTTGAACTCTATTCTTGATTTAACTGGGAGCCAATGTAGTTCTATCAATATCGGTGTAATGTGTTCGTACTTCTTAGAATACGTGAGAAAACGGGCTGCGGCATTTTGCACATATTGGAGCTTTTGCAGCATATGTTGTGGTAGACCAGATAGTAGAGAGTTACAGTAATCGATTCGACAAGTTACAAAGGCGTGTATTAGTATTTCGCAGTTTTTGTGTGACAGGAACTTTCTGATAGTGGCCAAATTACGTAGATGATAGAAAGCTGTTTTGCAGAGTGAGTTCACCTGCTTGTTCATGGAGAGTGTATTATCAAACCATACGCCAATGTTCTTGGCTGACTCAGCCGCTATGATCAATTCACTGCCTGCATAAATAGAGCTTAGCGGTGGGGGAGGCCGATGACGAGCGTTCCGCACTAACAGCTCGGTTTTGTCGTTATTAAGCATAAGCTTGTTGGCTGTCATCCATCTATTTATGTCAAGAATGCACGCTTCCACTTTCGATTTGGAGTGTTCAGGTTCACCGGGGCGTAACGGCTGAAAGGACATATTTATCTGGCTATCGCCAGCATAATGATGTGGAAATGAATCCTGGCCCTTTCTACTTTGTGGATTCGTCTAAACCAATTACAGCTGACTACCATCAAGGTGATATGAAATGCTGATAAACAGTTCGTGGCGATGTGCTCAACTGCAGTTGTTTATAAGCTTAATTGTAAAACCAATGCATCTACTTGGTGTAGAGATAACCTAAATGAAATACTGATGCTAGGTAATAAACTTTATTCTCATATTAGTAATTTAGCAAGAAATTTGCTGTCTGAGATTCCTTCTGCTTTGTCAATCAATGATAATTGCAGTGGGGATTTACATATGTCTGATATTAGAGACTGTTTTCTACCATTGCAAAATGTGCTTAATATGTTAATAAAAGACAATAATGCCTTTCTGTTGACTATTGAAAGCAACACAGTTGCCATTATCTTTGACAATAAAGGTCATTACAGAATTTTTGATTCTCATTCACAAGATACATTTGTATGTATGGAGATCTCACTGTAAATGGAAAAGCCATTATGTTGGAATTGAACAGTATAGAGAAAATAGTGCAATATCTTCAAAACTTTTATAGTGAAAAGAGTGTCTTCTCATTTGAACTGTTGGGTATTAAAGTTAGCAATTTGTCAGATAGTTAGAATTTGAGATACACAAGGGCTCATTTTTTAATGACCTTACAAAGATATAAGTAGTACAAAATTCACGCAGTAAGAAAAAGCAGTGTGCCAAGCCTTCTATTTTAACTTTTTTCTTTTTTTATACATCAAGGTAGTCAACTACCCATACTACATTGTACACAGCCTGTATACAGTTCCATAAATCAGTGATGATATCAACTTAAGATGGTGATGAAGATAAAAGTGCCTGCTGTATAATATTCACTAATTTCATGCAAGTACTTGAAGACTGCCTTGCTGTGACAGCATTCTAGAGATCACCTGATGCAAACAATCTTGAATTGAAAAGGAAGGGAATTTGCCCAAAGAAAACTGTCAAGAAAGCTGCCTTGAAACCATCAAAACATATTCAGAACTGGACCCAACCTTCATAACAAACCATTACATCTGTAGATGTATATGAAGGAAGCATACTTGCTGTTGTTGTTCAGACAGTCTCACAAATTTCGGCACTTGGCTTTATATTTTGCATGACAGTGCTACATTGAAAACAGTACATCAGAACATCTGTACCCAGACAGTTGGACTGGTCTAGAATGACAGCTTACAATCGTGCAGTTTCATACAGGGTGGACATCGATCTTTGCAAATGTTACAGAATCACTGTATTGTAACCTAGCAGAGAACTGGATACATGTGCCACAAACTTGTGTGCATGTACATTATATCCACAGAACAACTTGTTCTACAAAATATCAATATCTTGTGATACATGTGCCACAAACTTGTGTACATGTACATTATATCCACAGAACAACTTGTTCTACAAAATATCAATATCTTGTGATGTATTGCTAGCTTGAGGTATAAGTATTTATTGTATTTGCTTACAACAAACTTGTTTGCAGCTCATTTTTGAGTACAACAGTTGTTGAATGTACATGTACAGTAGAACCTGATTACAACCACCTTGTTATTTTGACCACTTTATTAATACGACCACCTCGTTATTACGGTCACTTTTGTCTGAATAACAGCAAAGTTACATTGTAGTATTAATATGACCACCCATTTATTCAACCAGATTTTGGTGCCCATTGGTGGTCAGATTAACGAGTTTACACTGCACCGTGTACTGTATATTGTATATAAATGCATCATCTGTAGGTTGACGTTCTATGACTGTCACAGGATTAGAGGTCATAGAGGCACACTCCTGTAAACATATCTGATCAACGACATACATGTACCCCTTGGCTTCTGTTGTTCAACCCCTCTTCAATTCGAAAATTGGAAACAAATATTTCCATGAGATTGACTGCAACTTTCTACAAAAAGTGACAGTCATTTTCATATCATATTAAACAGCCTGCACTTCAGCCATTACAAGCGGTCGCTAAATTCCCTCTCCCCCCTGTCCTTCCTCTTTCTTCAGACCTCGCTTCCACTCCCAACATTTTTAGCTTGATAACGAGGCTGAGAGGACACAAACAAAAGAAACTGTAAACCATGCTTGTTCAATTTCCATTGTTTGTGTCCTCTCAGCCTCGTTATCAAGCTGAATATATCGAAAGGACACTATTTGTGACTGACAAATTCAATATCACTCTGACTAGTTATCTAACGTCATCGCTTCTGCACGCATTGCGTGCCTATGTTTTATTCTTGGCATTGCCTCTTGGCTGAATGCGGGACCTGAAACAAATGACAGTTGTAATATTAGTGTTGACTAAAACTGCTTTGAGGTTTATTGCATTGCTTACAAAACAAGAATTTTCGAAGAAAATATAACCGGGCTTTTTTTTATCAAGCAAGAAAGCAGTTTTACCTGCTTTCTTGCTTGAAATCTATCAGATTAGTCACGGCAGTGACGCTGAAGTCTGATGTTTGCGTATAGTGCCTACTGTCAATTTTCTTGCCTCTGAGTAGTCTTTGAAGATCATGAGTAGTCATGGGGTTCACGACATAAATGTCTGAGGTTTCCAAGATTTGCAGTCATGTGTAGTGGTGCTTGGCGAAATTTTCCTTGGGTGTGTTGGCTTATTGGGATATTTTGAAATTTGAATAAATTCCAGAATATAATATATTGCAGCTATTCTGATGCTGGGAGCAGAATATCTGGAATGGAAATCCAGGTATTCCGGAAATGAGAATAGTTCTCAAAGGAACGTTATTGTTATGATATTAAGGTCATATTTCGATTTAGCGGTGCCTGCCTAGACCTGCATAGACCTACAGAGTCTGATCTGCACCGACCTGCACCTGGCTAGGACTAATCGTTGACCGAGTAGACCGTGGACTCTGGGTACGAGCAAACAGCGGTCAAACGTACTGCGCGTGCGTAGTTGCCGCAAAAAACTGCTGCCTTAAAGCCAAAAGTTAAGAAATTTACTGAAAACTTAAGCTTTGTACGCCGCATATGGATAGATAATTTAATAATTGTTTAATATTGTCTGAGCTCGTATTTTGGTTTACCTCTGCATGTTCTATAATGTTTCCTTGTAAACTTCACGGCGATTACTTTTCAATCTCTTGCAAAATCAAGGCAGCGAAAACCGGAAGTGGCACCGAATTTTTGCGTTTGACCGCTGTGGAAAATGGAGCCGACAGCTGTCAAACAGAAAAATTCGGCGCCACTTCTTGTTTTCGCTGCCTTGATTTTGCAAGAGATTGAAGCGTAATGGCAGTGAAGCTTTTAAGAAAACGTTACAAGACATGCAGTGGTAAATCAAAATGCGAGCCGAGACACTTTGTGGATTAGCAATTTTAAGACATTTGTAAATGGTCATTGCACAGGTCACCAAAGCGTATTATGAGAGTTTGTATGGAGCTGAAATTCGATCGAAAATAATTTTTGTAAATAATGTGAATTCAAGTGTTAAAACCTCACTTGTTGTCTTTTCCTATGTTTTTATCGCTTCCGGAGGCCGTTTTGGGTAAATTTCAACCTATGGTCTAATCTGCAGTTCTCTTTAATAGTACCTTATTCTTACTAATTTTCGCGCAAATAATTAGTGTCAATTTTCTTAATTTTCGCGGCACCTTTTTTTCGCGATCGAGTATTTAATGTTGCGATTTTTTTTCAATCGCGAAAATTAGTACTCGCGAATATTAGTAAGAATAAGGTACACTACAGTGGCAGATTCGACCATAGGATTGCGAATTCTTGGTGCTGACCAAAAGGATCGTGGCCTCTATCCGGGGATGAGCATTGCATCAATCTCGTTCCCAGAGTCAATGGTCTCCTCGGTCAGCGGGTCGTCGCCAGGTTAGACTCTGGGGGAATGGAATGAATATCAAATTTTTTGATTGGCTGTCTCGTGTAACAAACAATGGCCGTTATCCCAGATTTCTGGGATTCAAATAACCTGCGTGGCAGGCGTATCATGAAAGGGGAGGGAGGGGAGTTCGAGCGCGAAAGGACAGAGCGCGATCGGCGGGAGGGATTCCAGGTTGAGACGATTGCTTTGAGCTACTTGAATTGTAAGGGAATCACTTTCTTTATTGGAAGAAACCGGCTTTAACCTTGAATTAAAAGTGGAGCAGAGGAAAGGGTCAGGTCACACGATCTTCCACAACTAAAAAGATCATGCTGGGAAAGAAAGTTATTGGGGGTCGTCATGCCGGTCAAGACTCTCGTCAGCATGTCGCGCAGTCAAAGACAACCTTTCGCCAATTAGTTCTTCGGAGAAAATATTATGAGAAAATTATTCCACTTTTCTTCAGAAGTTTTCATTCATGGAAAGCGAAGACTTGTAATACAGTGTATTCAATGCGTGACAGAAGTCGGAATGTCTGTTGAATTTTAGGACGTAACCGACGGGACGTCTTATTATTGGAAATTTTCGCTTGAATCACATGAAAATTATAAAACTTTACTCGACTACTTCGAACCCCATCTTTCTATACATGTGTTTGTTATGTTAAGAAGTATTTCTTTCATAGCGAAAGACAAGAATGATTTCAAAGATATCTTGCATATTAATCAAGTGCGCGTGTAAACTGTCAAAACTAATTAGGGGTGGAATGGCAAAAACAATAGCGTGGTTGCAGGCGTTCCCCTCCCACGATCGCGCTCGCCGAACTCCCCTCTCTCCCTTTTCTACGCCTGCCACGCAGGCTGGGATTCAATATTCCATTCCTCCAGAGTCCAATCTCGTACCCCACACAGCGGTCAAACGCAAAAATCCGGCACCACTTCCGGTTTTCGCTGCCTTGATTTTGAAAGAGATTGAAGCGTAATGGCGGCGTAATGGCCGCGAAGTTTGCAAGGAAACGTTAAAGAACATGCAGTGGTAAACCAAAATACTTGGTGGATAACAATTATTACATTATCTATGTATACTCTGAGTACAAAGCTTAAGTTTCCAGTAAATTTCTTAAAGGGGCACTGTCACAGGGACGCATGCGCCCGTCTCGCGAGTCGAACTTGAAAAGGTTAGGCTAACTTTTTCAAGTTTGAGTTGCCAAATCCAAAATGGCGTTGACTAGTGGCGGCGGCGGACACGGTGGAAAGCGTAGTAATTCTGGGCGAAAAAGAATATTCAATACCCTAACAAGAGCCAAGAGAGAGTGGACAAAACCCCATAAATGCATTTATCTTGAAGATAACAGTTTCAAAACATGGCTTGAAGCGGAATTCGTTGCAGGTTACGAAGGATACAGTGATACGATACTGTCTTCACGACACATTTGTTGTTGAGGAGACGAGTGATCGAAACAGATGTGACCTCAGCTGTGACCTCTCACGCGAAAACGTACAACACGGCTTTCCATTCGAAAGGCTAAAAGCCGTTCACTACTCGAACGGTTAGCAAGCCGAACGGCTGCTACTACCTGTTCGTAAAAAATGTTCAAACTGCTGCCGTTACCCATTAGAAAAAAATCTTCAGCCGTTCCAACGGCTGCTGCTACCCGTTCAGAAAAAAATCTTCACCCGTTCGAAGCTAAGCCAGGTTATCCGTTGAGAAAAAATATTGAGCCGTTCGATCGAACGGCAACGGTTATCCGTTGAAAACTTATGTACGAATGGATAAATCTAAGCTTGGCTGTCAAAAGTGCGTTGCGTTACGGCCGTTGCAAAAATATTTTGTATGCAAATCATGTTTCGGAAATACGTATGTGAACAGCGCACGCTGTTACAGTAATATTATGACTTTATCTGTTTTACATAATCGTGATTAGAAACAAAATACATGCAAATATTTTCACTAACCGTCATTATGGAATGGCGGCCAAATAATTTATGGTCGACAGGAAGTGAGCAGTTTTCGCGCATGCGAATCCGTGACAGTGCCCCTTTAATTTTGATCTTTAAAGTGACGAAACGTGGAGACTTCGTAAATTTAGGACATTTCGCAGTGGGTTTTTGGCGGGAACTGCGCAGGCGCGTCACGTTTGACCGCTGTGTGCTCGTACCCAGAGCCAACGGTCTGCTTGGTCAGCGGGTCGTCGCCCATTCCCCCAGAGGACCCCCCAGAGTCTAACCTGGCGACGACCCGCTGACCGAGGAGACCGTTGACTCTGAGCTCGGGTACGAGCAGGGGTACGAGATTGGGCATTATTGCATCGAATAGAATCGCTAGAATGCAGTTGAATGGAAGTTGAATGTAGTTGTGTTCATAAAAGTAATTTGGTAGTCCACAGGAGAGGATAGTCATCCAACAAGTAAGATGAAAGAACTGGTTTTGCTTTATTCATTTATTTTGTGTAGTTTCTCAGAGTTAATTTCTGTAAGAGGATGCATGCAAATAAGCTTTAAAGGAGCCATGTCACGATAAGCTATTCTGAAGAGAGCAGAATTACTTTCAAATTGAAAGAAATCTTCAAAGTAGTAATTTACTGAGGTGGAAAAACACCAAATGAAAACTTGGCAATAAACAAAAATTAAAGGAACAAGGATGGTTAATAAGATTGAGGAAGATTAAGACTGATTACGCACGACGAAGTTGAAAGAAAATAATATTGGCGAAGGTTTTAAAGATGCGGTTTGCGTGAGGTAGCTCGTGAAGGTGTGAGGTGTGAGGTAGGTGTAAAGCTTACAACATTAACATTGTTACTGTATGTTTTTTACCTCATGTTTAATTTAAATTACGAAAACTATATTTGAAAACAGATACCGGTATCTTCCCTATATAATATAAGCTTAAGCTTATATTAATTTAAATTAGTGTTATGTGCTGACTTGGGGCCTGATTACATGAGCCGGGCTGGCCCGGTTAGCCGGGCTGGCCTTGTTTGCCAAGATCTCGGCACGTCTGTAAAATGCTACAAAAATCAACTTTGCAATTACATAATCACGTTTGCCCGGCCAGCATTAAATTTCTCTTCCGAGCACACTATCCGACCAAAAAAACAATATTTTTCTTTCTAAATAGGATGTAGAGGTAAAGCAGCCCATGCAGCTGCATAAGTGAAGAAAATAAAGTACCAAATTGCTGGAGAAAGGTGATCAACATCATTGGACACAAGAATCATTTATGCTAATACCGGGCTGAAAGTCATCTCAGCAAACCGGGCCAGCCTGGCTAAGCGGGCCAGCCTGGCTCATGTAATCAGGCCCTTAATCTATGCGTCAGGAGTTCTGTATGAAATGAAACAAATTCTTGCAGATTATTTGCTATGTACGTTTATGTATAATAGCATGTGATAGAAACCTTGCAG
This sequence comes from Desmophyllum pertusum, assembly GCA_029204205.1. Taxonomy (NCBI): domain Eukaryota; kingdom Metazoa; phylum Cnidaria; class Anthozoa; order Scleractinia; family Caryophylliidae; genus Desmophyllum; species Desmophyllum pertusum. The sequence continues at coordinate 10,627,958 of MU825396.1, forward strand.
GAAACAAACACAATATGGTAACAATAATATGAAGTTGTTTTGGTGAAATGAGTTACTTTTTTGACAACTGGGTAAACTCCTATCAACAGTCATTGACTGAAGGTTTGTTTTAAAAAGAAGGAAAAAACTTGAGGAGTATTATTTTTTTCTTTTGGTTTTCCTTGATCTGAATGTAACATTAATATTGCAAAGATTTAACACAAGCTTACCATCTCCTATTTGTGTAGTAACAGGTGAAAACTAACAGCATTTTACTTCTTTGTACAACTACTAATTGTGAACATTACTCTTCCTATAAATCAGTATTTATATGGCGCGTTTTCAGGGTCAAAATTAAAAACTAACTTTTCTCCATTTTCTTACCTGCGAAGTAAAATGTCACGCATTTCCTGTCTTTGAAATAAGACATCGTACATCCCTTTTGACCTACGAAACAATACATGCCGCTTTCCTTGAATTCCAAAACAAAACATTCCGCGTTTCCTGACTTCTCAAAATATAACGTCCGGCATGTTCTGACTTTCACTGTAATAAATTACCGCATTTGCTGACTAAACGATACAAAATATCCTGTATTTCCTGCTGAACAACAATTTTACTTCATAATGAAAATTTAACTGGTTACAAACTGACATTCGCTTTCATTGCTTCATTCTGATTTGTGAATGCGCGTGTTCTGACTTCTCAATTCTACCAGGCGTTCCTTGTCCGCGCAGGCCTGGACCCAACAATATTAAAACATGTGACCTTCATTGACCTTCATGTGACCCCGGGCAACTTTCGCGCCCAGCGTAATAATAATGGCGACCACCTCTAGTCTTTCCGCTGTTCAAGAGCAATTTTTGGGCAATCTTCGCCATACGTTAATCGACCTTGCAAGAAGACTTCAACAGGACGCAGTCAGTGAAGATGTGGCTGATTATGTCCTGTTCCGATTGCAACAAATATCTAGCTCGCCATTTGGTTCGACTTGCTGACAAAATGCAGCTGTTTGATTTGGTTCGAACCTCACTCGCCACTGTGACGCGAATGTTGTCGGAGGTAGAGCGGAATTGGTCTCATTCCTCTCCAGCAATAGCCAGCCAGTCTGGAACGGTAGGGCGTCCAGGGTTTGAGATTCCACGGGAGCAGCTTCAATATCTTGTGGATTATGAGATCACAATACCCGACATTTCTAGACGGATTACCTTGCAATTCCAGGGAGGTAAAACTCCTTGTAATATCAAGGAATTCCTGGGGATATTAAATAAGGGGTAATTTTTGAGGAATTCCGTGGGGGCTCCTCTGAAAATGCAGTTAAGAAATCGACAGAAAAGCCACTCGATGGCATCGGGATTTTCATCAGTTCTTTCCCACGGTCCTCGGAATTTCGAAGAAGCTGGTATCCGCTTGTCAGGGAAGGGAAGGTACCAATGATAGCTTCGTGTATCTGCGCCCCGTTCCCTTCACGAGGGAATTCTATTCGCTTTTCCCCCAGGTTGTTTAGCGCTAACTCAACCCGTTCGCTTGGCGTTGGTGGATGCGTTTGATTGCTGTACGCCAAGCAAACAAACGATCTGCTCCACGTGAGACGTCCTCGCTGGTGGAGGTGGTAGGGGGCGCTGCAGTTGGAGGCCTGTAACCAAACAACCTTGCATGCTCGGTAGCAGCTGACGAGGCGATCAGTGGTGCACTGTTCGCGGAGCCGGGAAGGAATGGAGTCGTATTCTCAGTGCCACAGAACTTGTCGCAGACAAACTTGCCCCAGCAGAAGTCGTCGAAGACCTGGATGCTAGATGTTCTGCCGTCTGAATAAGACGATCAGCCGCTTCTCTTAAAATATTTTGCGAGGATTTAGCCATAACTTTAGTATTAAAACCTCGCGGTGATCGTAGTGTTGTCAGACGAAAGTGGGCGCGAAAGTTGCCCGCGGTCACTGTTTTAGTATTGTTGGGTCCAGGCCTGCGCGGACAAGGAACGCCTGGTAGAATTGAGAAGTCAGAACACGCGCATTCACAAATCAGAATGAAGCAATGAAAGCGAATGTCAGTTTGTAACCAGTTAAATTTTCATTATGAAGTAAAATTGCTGTTCAGCAGGAAATACAGGATAATTTGTATCGTTTAGTCAGCAAATGCGGTAATTTATTACAGTGAAAGTCAGAACATGCCGGACGTTATATTTTGAGAAGTCAGGAAACGCGGAATGTTTTGTTTTGGAATTCAAGGAAAGCGGCATGTATTGTTTCGTAGGTCAAAAGGGATGTACGATGTCTTATTTCAAAGTCAGGAAATGCGTGACATTTTACTTCGCAGGTAAGAAAATGGGGAAAAGTTAGTTTTTAATTTTGACCCTGAAAACGCGCCATATATTTATAGCTGTCTATATTTAGTACAGTGAAAATACTAAACACTTTGTTATAAGTCATATAAAATGTAGCCTGATACAAAACAAACGTAAATAATCTATTGTTTCAGTAGAAATCTCATTAATTTGCCACAAAATTGAAATGTGTTAAGTTATACTTTTCCCTTCATTGTGTTTAAAAATTCAACTTGTATTTATCCTTGATTTAGGACAGTTAAACTTCAGGAAATTCCTCACAGGGTTCATGATTATCCATTCGCAACTTGAAAATGAAGCCATATGATAAAGGTCAGGACACACCAGGTGACAGGTTGCACCAACATGATGCAGGGACAGGTCACACGGACAATTGCCCTTGTATCGGTAAGATGATTTTGTTTCCACAATGAGTGGCACAAATTGAAACTGATTTGAATTTGTGTCAAATCACTGTGACAAATTGACAAAAATGATCACTGTTGCCAACACAGTACATGTACACACTACATGTAGGCAAGAGCTCACCAAGACATGTTGCTGTAACCTGCTGCCTTGTGTGTCCTGGCCTTAAAAGACTCAAAAGCCTTCTATTATAGAAGCATGCAACAATCATTTTATTATAATAATTATTGTAAATGCTTGAAAGTAAAGACTTAAGGTCAATGACTCGCTATTTTTGGAACTGCTTTAATAATTTAAATTATTATTATCATAATAATTTCATGGGGCATTGTGGTAAATGTTTCTAACATACATTTTAAGACATGACATGTAGAAAGTGAATTAGAACTTGAAACCAATGAACTGTTTATGCTGTTTTCTTTCTACATGTAGGTGCACTTGAAGTGTCATTTGACTTGAAGTTGTGATATCTGCAACTGCAAAGCTATTTTATGATAATGTTGAATGCATGCAGTGTCACAGCAGTGAAGTGAATGTAAAGCGCTGGCCTCCGTTTGGCGATGACTTGCGTTGACTTGCGATGACTTGTGTTCACTTTGATCAAAGTCAAATTTGAGCGCAAGTAGATGCAAGTTTTTCACCGTTTGGCCACCCAACGCAAGTCAATGCCTCTACACAGGAACGCAAGATTTTCATTTTCCAATGTTCTGTATTTTTGGCAGAAAAATGATGTCATGAAATTGGTGCCAAAATTTATTATTGTGCAAAATTTGAGGCCAATTTGATAAAAAGTGAAAAAATTATCTTGTCCCGCGCTGAGATGGTGAATTTTGGATGCCTGTCAGCCCGGCATGTTAATTTTAAAACTTGTAAATGGGTATTTATTTGCTGTTTATGGAATTCTCTAATGTTTGCTTTCAGAAGAACTTTGAGGAGAGATTGTTGTGATAAATTATGTGGTTTTGTGTGAAGTTTTAAGTGAATATTTTAAGCTTGCAATCAATAAATGGCAAAACAGTGGCAGTACATGTAGTGTTCAAGATATTGGTTACTAGTATATACCAAGCCAGTGGATATTGTTTTCTGTGCGCCGTGATTAGGTACTGTAACTGGATAGTATGTGCTATCCACATTTTGCGCGCAATGTATTTGTGAGATCTTTTGCAGTCTTCTGAGAGATAAGAAATTAATAATTATTATTTTGGGGATTTTATCTCACTGGTAAGGTATATACTGAAACAATATTCTCCTCAGTGTTGGTGGTAGTGGTGGATATTTACCTCGCTGAAGCGGCTTGGTAAATATCTACCACTAGTGACCTCCACTGCGGGAAATATTATTGTTAACTTTAAAGGGACAGTGTCACAAGGACGCATGCGCCAGTCTCGCGAGTTGAACTTGAAAAGGTTAGGCTAACTTTTTCAAGTTTGAGTTGCCAAATCCAAAATGGTGTCGACTAGTGGCGGCTGCGGACAAGGTGGAAAGCGTAGTAATTCTGAGCGAAAAAGAATATTCAATACCTTGACAAGAGCCAAGAGAGAGTGGACAAAACCCCATAAACGCATTTATCTTGAAGATAACAGTTTCAAAACATGGCTTGAAGCGAAATTCGTTGCAGGTTACGAAGGATACAGTGTTATGATACTGTCTTCGCAACACATTAATTTGTTGTTGAGGAGACGTGTGATCGAAACAGATGTGACCTCAGCTGTGACCTCTCACGCGAAAATGTACAACACGGCTTTCCGTTCGAAAGGCTAAAAGCCGTTCACTACCCATTCATCAGCCATTCACGAATGGTTAGCAAGCCGTTCGAACGACTGCTACTACCTGTTCGAAAAAAATGTTCGAACTGCTGCCGCTACCTGTTCGAAAAAAATTTCACCCGTTTGAACGGCTGCTGCTACCTGTTCAGAAAAAAATCTTCACCCGTTTGAATGGCTACACCAGCAGGTTATCCGTTCAGAAAAAATATTGAGCCGTTCGAACGGCAACGGTTATCCGTTGAAAACTTATGTATGAATGGATAAATCTAATAAGCTTGGCTGTCAAAAGTGCGTTGTGTTATGGCTGTTGCAAAAATATTTTGTATGCAAATCATGTTTTGGTAAATACGTTTGCGAACAGCGCATGCTGTTACAGTGATATTTATCTGTTTTACATAATCGTGAGTAGAAACAAAATACATGCAAATATTTTCACTAACTGTCATTATGGAATGGCGGCCAAATAATTTATGGTAGACAGGAAGTGAGCAGTTTTCGCGCATGTGAATCTGTGACAGTGTCCCTTTTACTATCTTTGGTTCCTTTTGTAAATGTCCCATGAAATTATTATTAGTAATAAAGTTGATGTTATTGATGTAATTATGTTTTTCACCCTTAGGTGAAAAACATATTTACATGTACATTATTGTACAAACATTGTCTTAAAGCAGCTTGTAGCATCTGCAACCTTCTTTCTTGGCAATTAATTGACATCTTCTGCATTCACCATGTTTAATGAAGTCTGAAAAGAGGAAAATATTGAGAAATTAACATTACTTACTTCATTGGGTTTATAGTGTTTAATAGTTTGGGGAAGGCAAGGCTTACTTTGGATTTGAATTATGTGGAGAATCATGAAGGTCATGCAAGTTGAAGTATGAGGATATCAGAATAGCTGCTGACTTGTTTAAAAAGGTGACTGGTTTTTCAAATTTGATTACACTAGCGGGTACCATCACTTGAAAATATTTGCAGAGCACAGTTCATTCTTGGATTGTTTGTGGTTGGTTCATGGTCACTGCAAGTTTTACAGGGTCAGTACAAAATGTGTACCCCCTTTCTGGACCCCCATCTAGACCCCCCTTGCGGACCCCCTCTGGACCTCCTAATATAACGTGTTGATTATCAGTGCCTTTTGTTTACGATAAATCAACAGGTTACTGCGTCTGCGTATGTTGCTTGTGCTTGTCATGTGCTTGCATGCGTCGCTAGTGAAAACCAGGCTTTACATGTCGCTATATGTAGAACCTTGGTTCGCTGCTATTGGTGCATTTCGATCGTCATTATTATTCAGATCATTATGCTACTGCTGGATTTTAGAAACGGATAGATATATTTTTTATATAAACCTAAGCTTATTGCAATGGGCTATTGCATTAAATATCCGCCCCCCCCCCCCCCTCCCCCGTTGAGGACTTGTCTTTTATCAGGTAGAACTCAAGAATTCCTAGAAAAGGCAGTTCACCGCTCAAGAAATTTCCTTGAAAAAGCAGTTCACCTCAAGAATTCCTAGAAACATACCTTCCCCCAGCTTAACCCCTAAATAATTACTTCCTTCTGCCAGTTGAACCGATTTGAAGACGAACACGTTCAATTTGATGTGGCTAAATATTATTGCCAATGAGTCAGACCTTTTGAAGACAAAAGGTCTGATGAGTGGCAAATCATTGCGCTGATGCATGTAAATTTGACTTGAATAAGCGGAAAAAATCTCACAACGCTTCAAAAGTTTGTGTAAGATAGAAAAAGTAAGTAACAAAGCTTCCCTTTGGCTAATCAAAATGCATGCTATTGTCATATCACAAGATGGATACGCACCAGTGATCGCAAACGTTGTGTCTACAGTTTGGTTCGATTTGGAGACGTCTAAATTAAAGTTGCTTTGAATATATTCTGAGTTGCTTAGATGAAACCAGTTAGTATACCTTTTGCCATAATTTTTTAGTTTTGTATCAGTTTGTGGGAATGATTCGTTGAACTTGTTTAGCCCGTGACTTGTTAAATGTGTTTTTAATCAGCACAATCAAATCAACAGCGCTCACTAATCGTTTACATCATGTATTAAATGAATCATATTTTGGATCGGCAAGAATAAGTAATTTCATAGAAAATTGATGAAAATTCTGGACTCCTGTACGAATTGCACATACACAAGTCGCCATACGAATAGCCATTGTACAATACACGTGTCACGTTCTTACGTTTATGGCTTGCTAAAGATCAAATTTTACTTTAATTTTCCAGAGTTTTATTGGGATTTTTAGCCAGCCAATAGAAGCTATTATTCCAAACATAGATTAAGATTACAGGGTTCTCAATAAAAAAAATTAACAGCCATTTCTTTGGTGTACACAGGCCCTGTGGGCAGGAGCTTCTAGGGGGGTTGGGCGGCATGCACCCTGGAAAATGTTTGAATTTGGACTCTCTGAAATGTGTTTTCCTTGCATTTTGGGGCAAAATACTCTTAATTATAAATGAAATTTCTTATAATCTGTTCAAAATATACTGAAAAGTTGTAAATTTAATGTCAACAGGACCATCACATACATTTACAGCAATAGTTGCTGACAAAATAATTATTTTGCAACTAGAATATTGCCTTTTCTTCAGTTAGACATCACCAGACACAATCCATCAGCATACATGACGTACATTTACTCCACGGTTTGCAATGCATTATAGGGCGTTTTTCAAATATGGCTGCTTTATGATCGGAGAGAAACATTGCTGACGTGTTTTGGCCCATATTTCTCGTGATGAAAGCAAAAGACCAGATAATTGTTTTTTTAATTATAATTTATTGTGACTGATTTTATGGCAAAGTTAGAACTGAAAAAGCAGGTTGCCCGGACGAGCGATCGGTAAGTTTATCTTGGTCGTGATCGAAGCTCTGTCACAGCTCTCACACTTATGCACCAGGGCATGAGCGGGGGATTCACTTTTTTGCAAATGAAAGCGAATGAAGTCCTTGGCCCCTCGGGCAAAAGTGAATGGTGAACTCCCCCACCCCTGTAAGTCCCTGGGGTCAAGAATTCGAGCGAGATCAGTGAATTTAGCATATTAAACTTCAATATCTTTCAATTACAACATAGCGGAAAACATGCCTATCTTTCTTGATAAGACTTTCCATATCCTCGGCTTATACAGCCTTTTTGCATCCACGGTAAGAGATATTGCAGTTTTACTCTACTTCATCGCTATGTTGCATGCATATCAACTAAAGATTAAGAGCTCCAAGACTGTACTGACCCGTTTTGAAAGGGTTTCTTCATCCACATCGACGTTGGTTGTCAACCACTATGTGCTGTTCAGGCATTAAATTATCTCTCAATCAGCCCGAGATGTACATGTACTGTAGCTGGCTCTGTATTTTTGCTTCAAACTAGTCAGCCGCTCTCACATGCTATTGTTACTAGGTGGCTTCAGCAGATTATGACCTCTTCCAATATATCAGGCAACTTCTCCAATCAATTGGGGCAGTTATAGTAGCAGCATGTAATGGAGTTCCTGATCATTTAATCCAAGCCATGGGTCGCTGGTCTAGTAATGCCTATTAAAGGGAACCCCGGCTGTTGAAACAAATTGCCTTTAAAATGTTGAATATATATCTAAGAATGAAAATTCGGTGCCAAAACTGCAAAAAGGATTTTAGATTTTTTTTAATTTGGATATGAACATGACACATTTCGAGCTTTGAATTTCGCGCACACCGCCATCTTGTACTGCCCGCAAAGAAGTCTGGGTTGATGACGTTTCACGGCTGCTCTGACATTAGAACAACAACATGATTTGAAGCGTCGTTCCCTCGCGTACGGTATTGCCCTTTGTATTTCCCTATCTATAAGTTATCTGAAGCTCTATGCCTCATTGTTCAGCACACGGTTGTAATTTTCAAACGAAAGGAAAAAAAGAATCGGACATAAGCCTTCACAGTTTTCCGAAGCAGAATGTGAAGCGAAAACAGTGGGAACAAGCCGTGGGGAGAGTGAGTCTCCCGAAAGATCCACGTTTGTGCTCTCAACATTTCACCCCAGATTGCTTTGATAACAGCATCGCCTTGCAAAGAAAGCTGATTGGAGGCAGTAGATGGAAACGAAAGCTCAAGGAAGATGCACTACCCACTATTTTCTCTCACAAACCTGTGAAGTTTCCACGAAGATCGAGTGAGAAGCGTGCCGAACGACAACAGAGGGAAGAAGTCCTTCAAGCTGCTTTGACATTCAATGTAGTTCCGTCACCTGTTGTTGAGTCACCAGAGGAGTTATTTTCTGACACAACTCCACAATTAGCACAAGAAGAACAACACAATGAATGTGTAAATGTCGAAGTCACTCCTGAGTTTGTGCGGACGTTATGTGACGTTGGTACTCAGACAGAGTCAGTAGTCCAGGTGCCTTTGTGCGATGCTACTATGCAATTTCCTCAGGATGCATCTGAAGCAGTTTGGCTCGACCATATATATCCTTCCAGGGCTGAGGAATATATGAAACCACAAGATGAACAGTCTGATACAACCGAAAATGATAGTGATGCTGGTGAAGCATGGGAGTACGACTCACAATTTGAACTGTTCTCTGATCATGATAGTATTCATGCAGAAACTGAGGCCACCAGTGTAAATATTGAGAACATGTATCTTGGTCATAAAGCAGAAGTTGAGGTATCACAGCCAAGTCAGCCATCAACATGTACATCAAGTCAATACAAGGGTAATACCACTTGCTCTCAAGATACATGTGACTCACAAGAAGATGTGCTTGAAGAGCTAAATCTCAACAAACAAAGAGTTTTTCTTGTTTATGAGGAACAGTTAAAGGAACTTCTTCGCTTTTGCCCGAAATGTGGTTCTCTTGTTATTGAAGAGGAAACCAATGAAGTGAAAAACGAGGGATCACAGCTGTCACTTGAACTAACCTGTATGAATGGCTGCAATTACAGGTGGCAATCTCAACCATCCCTTACTGGCACCAAAGGAGCTGGAAACCTTCTTATAGCTGCTGCAATATTTTTTAGTGGTATTCATTTTGCTAAATTTGAGCAGTTTTCAGCCAATGCCAATCTGAAGACTATTAGTGAAGACACTTACACAAATCTGAGGAAAAACTATGTTTTTCCTGTTGTTAAGAGCACTTGGGAAGAAGAGCAAGATGTTATATTTGAAGAGCTGAAGTCCAGAGATGCACAAATTGCTCTAGCTGGTGATGGACGGTGTGATTCACCAGGGCATTGTGCAAAGTACTGTACATATACATTACTAGATGTTGAGAGTCAGAAAGTGGTAGACTTCAAAGTTATCTCTGTTTCCCAGGTAACAAGTTCCAATGTCATGGAAATAAAAGGTTTTCGTGAAACCTTACAGAATGTTGAAGCTTGTGGTGTGGAACCATCTGTCATATCCACTGACAGGCATCCACAAATAAGAAAGGAAATGCGGGTCAATCATCCCAATAAAGATCACCAATTTGATCCATGGCATTTAGCCAAGTCCATTTCCAAGAAACTGGCATTAGCTGCTAAGAAGAAAGACTGTGGAGACTTGGCAAACTGGATCCCCTCAATTGTAAATCACCTTTGGTGGAGTGCTACAACCTGTGAGGGCAATCCTGAAATACTCAAGGAGAAGTGGACATCCACCATTCATCATGTGGTCAATAGACATGATTGGCCAGGGAACAGACACTACCACCAATGTCCACATGGAGAGCTTGATCCAAGGATGGTGCGTAAAAAGAAATGGCTAGAACCTGGCTCTGCACCTCACAAGGCACTGGTTAATGTCGTCAAGGACAAACGGTTGCTGAAGGATCTGGAACACCTTGTTAAGTGTGTGCACACAACCTCACTAGAGATATACCACTCTATGTATCTCAAGTATTTGCCAAAGCTGACCCATTTCTCCCATGAAGTCATGATGCATGGAACCATGCTTGCTGCACTTGATCACAACAAGAATGCCAATCGACAACAGGTATGGCAGAAGGAATTGCATGTATTCTTCATTCAATAATTTATTTTGTGAAAGTGCATTCCAAGGAAATTATCAATACTCTCATAAATATACAAAACTTGATTGTATATTTCTATACAAATAATTCCTGATAGAAAAATATAAATGTATTGATTATAATACTAGTACCATGTGCCCATAATACTATAATTATTCAAAGTTGATTCTATTCCTACAGTACACCAGCTTAATCCAGCTTTCAACAACTGACTGAGTAACATTGTCAAAGCAGTGGTGGTTCCACAGGCTACTTTGATAATGTTATGTCACATTTCAATGTAAAGAAGAGGACAGATCAATAAATATAATAAACTGATGTCAATTTATCATTTGAACAGGCAGTTTATCAAGATGGACAAGCAAAAGGTGAACTGAGATACAAAGTAGCATGGAGTAAAGTCCACAAGGGATTTCGAGCTCGGCCAGTTCTTGAGAAGAAGAATTATAGCTACATGCGGAAGATGATTGGAGCTGCCCTAAGTCTTGCTGAAAAGGGCAATAAGGCAGAAGTCACAAGGAGGGACAGAACCCATATTATGGCTACGGAAGATAGACCGCCGAGGGAGGAAGTGATTTTGAAAAGGCAGCAATTGTCACGCTTTCATTAGCAAATAAGGCCATGTACGCGTTACAATGTGCAACTACTTGAACCAGGCAACTTGGAAGAAAGTTAACCAATCAAAATGTTAATTGAGAACAGAGGATGGTAAACTTTTTCTTTAACTGACCAATAACATTGAAACATCCTTACAATACATCCACAACTCAAATTTGAAACCAGACAAAGTTGAATTTCATGCCTCAACAGTTCTTGTGTGACAGTACATGTACTACAGAAAACACGAACACTGTAAATTTGTTGTACATGTATTGTCTGAATGTTTCAACGTTATTGGTCTGTTTACAAAAAAGTTTGCCATCCTTTGTTCTCAATTAAATTAATGTTTGGATTGGTCAATCTTCTGCCAAGTGTCCTGCAAATTGTTTTGATGAAATTGCATTTTTTAGTAATTGAGTGGGGATGCTTCATCAGACCAATTGATGTTTATAATTTGTAACGTACCCTTTACATCCTTAGAGTGGTGAAATGTGACTTTAAATATTGAGTGTGTGAATGAAACCCTGAAATGTGACTATTCCAATGAAAATATCAGTCAGATTTTCATTTTGGAACTCTGTTGCCTGAATTTATTGAAAGTGGTCTTCGTCTGATCAAAATGAGTTTCACTACAAAGTTAAGAAAGATGTATATAATTGTGTACAATAAATTAATGTTATAAATTTAGAAAGTCTCTCCATGCTTGTTCTACTTCAGCTGCCATGTCATCCTCATCATCATCATCTCCTTGTTGATAGCCAACATAAACCCCATCTTCCTCTGGAAATGTGCCCCTAATTTTGGATACAGCACATGATGGAATCACTCTATGAATTTTCTTCCCAAGCCAACCATGAATCCACCATGTGAACTGCCTATAGGAAGCGTATCGGTATGACCTGAATGGAAAATGAAGCAATACAGACATGTCATTTTATATTTACTTTAGTTTATTCGATTCATCACACAAAAATGACAATGATACAGTACAAGAAAGAAAGGAAAGAAATGATGGAAAGAAGTAAACAGGACTTCCGTCCCAGTTGACGTCTGTATCCCAATAATGAAACTACTGGTGTCTGAATAATAATAATAATATAATATATTGGTTCAACTCTGAAGTCGATGAACTATCCAACTGATCTGACATTACATGGAGGATTACATGAGTGAGAAGCAAATTGTAGACAGTCTGTGAAATACTGTACACTTTCCCAGAATTTTTGTTTTTGTTTTTCCCATAATTATCATGTTTATTATCCAGCCATAAATAATACCACACCAAAGAAAAATAGTAAACATTTTCAATGGAGACATCATCTTGAGACACCATACCCACATAATAATCTCTTGATATTTCATAAGTCAAACATGTTCAAAATATTCTTTACTTCGAATATAAATAATACATTTACTGTACCTGTTTCTGACTTCATTACGGTTTGGTAAACCAGCACTTTCCCTGTCATGGAGGCTAACCAGTGCTGTCCACAGTACATCTCGATTGAGACATACAGCCTCAAAACTATTGTGATTAGTTACACATGGAAAATCTGTAATAAAAACATAAGGTAAGTAATTATTGTATTTTGCAGTACATACAACTGTATATTTTAAAAAGACTCCAAGACATGGCATTACACTTAGGATACAAACAGTAACATTGAAAAGACATTAATTAATGTTTTGATCGCTTTCGGGAATTTCAAAATAAATTATTCGGGTATAAACGTGGTAGATAAATTATTAATGCAACTAAATTACTGTCTTTGGCCTCCAAGACAATATCTAGCAGTCACTGAATAATTTTTAGCTTGGTGACTAGTTTTCACTACTCGAGCCGCCAAGAGCGACAACCCTGGTTTCCCCGAAAACCATAAGCTACGCTTAACTTCATAAGAACAATTCAACATACCCCCAACAGTCTGAGAAAGGAAAGAAAGTTCCTGGCAACACATAGACTCTTGCTCTGTTGGCATGGGGATACAGTTCCCACATTGACACCATGATCGGTCTCCAACTCTGCTGGCCCTTTCTTCGTCATCGGGGCCATGTTCGCCACTCTCTTGTGACAACGAGTACGATTCGTCATTTTCCTCGTCCGTGGGGTACTCTGGTTCGAATTGGAACGGCTGAATTAGTGCCATTTTTCGCTAAAATGACGCTCGTTAAAATCACGTTTCGCCACACAAGTACAAAAGCACAGAGCAGCCGTGAAACGTCATCAACCCAGACTTCTTTGCGGGCAGTACAAGATGGCGGTGTACGCGAAATTCAAAGCTCGAAATGTGTCATGTTCATATCCAAATTAAAAAAATCTAAAATCCTTTTTGCAGTTTTGGCACCGAATTTTCATTCTTAGATATATATTCAACATTTTAAAGGCAATTTGTTTCAACAGCCGGGGTTCCCTTTAACTCTACATCAGAGCCCCATCCGAGACGTTGGCTTCTCTCTTCAAAACATTGACTTGAAGGCTGTCAAACCTTCTAATGGAGTGTTCCTTTGCCACTTAAGCGACTGTTGATTGCTGGATGCTTAGATCTTCATCCATTCATTGTTTTTTTACGGGACTTTGTGGGATTTAATTGCAAGTTGTGTATTGCGGGCAACGTGGGGGTACTCCATTTCACTGTTGCAGACCAATGGTGCTTGGCTAACCATTACAGAATCAAAACAGAGTGGATTGTGAATCATGGCAGAGCCATTTGTGGAAGTGGCTGTTTTGGGTGATCATAATGGATTAATTTTGCTTGTGAATGATGGCACAGCCATTGCTTGCAGTTGCGGATCAATTTTGCTTAATATGAGTTACTGTACGTAGAGTCATTGTTTGCAGTGGCTGTTTTAGCTGATCATATATCGGATAAATTTTGCTGGTGATCTGTTGTAGAGTCATAGCTTGCAGTGACTGTTTAAGCCGCTCATAGTCGATCAATATTGTTTGTGAATTTCATGTAATACTGCAGCACTGAAATTATTTTAAATTATTTGTCAGAAGCAATATTATTATTCTATGAAATTGAATTTTTTTCAGTGAACTGTTACTTGAAGTGGGAAGTATTGCAGATGGAAATGATTGAGTTGGCAGAAGTGTGAAGTGTTGGATTGAGAAGATAATTTATTTGAGTTTAGAGTAGCAGCCTGGGTAGGACTTGTAGCAATTTTAAAAATGCCAGTTAATGCAGGAGTGGAATTTACATTTGCCAAGGCAGGCAAGAAGACTTAACTGCTTGAAATGAACAAACTTAACTCAGTTATGCAATGTACATACAGTATGCAGGGGTTTCATTAATTTTTGAAGTAAGCGGCTTACCATGGTAGAATAGGCGGCTGTGACCAATAAAGGGGCCGCAAGGCCGCAATTTTGGAAATGTAGAAGCTCGGAAAAGCAATTTCCAGCATTCTGGGAGTCAAATCTTGTGCTCAATATGACAATTTTTATCGATCATAGTAGATCTCAGGTATTTTAAACGATCTTGCGATTATTCTGTAAGAAGTTTGAAGTTTAAAGACACTCTGTTACAGTCGTTGTTTTTTTCTTTCCTAAATCTTATAAGTAAACTCTCAGAAAACCAGAAGGCTTGATTAGTAAGCGGTGGCAAGAGGCATCGTAGGCGGCGGTAGACCGCCGGTAGCCGGCTTCTAATGAAACCCCTGGTATGTAGCTGTGTGGATATTGCTATGAAGAGCTGTAAATTTACTGGTGTCTGTGTCATGAGAAAAAGGTACACTTTTGTCACTCTAGGATTTAATATTTATAGTTGGCTAAAGTGCTAACTTACAGCTAGCTGAGTGAAATATGTCTTATGCTAAATACATGTAGCCTTAATAGAAGGAAGAAAGTCACATATTTACTGGTTTGGCTTGTGCATTGTTTCCTTGAAGCTTGTCTTTTTTTCGGTGGTGCTGGAAAAAAAACCCAGTTCATTAATTAAAAAATGTTTGTCATTGAAAGGGTGAATTGTTACAAAGAACATTTCACACATTGATCAATAAGGCCAACATCACAATTATTGTGGTCTTGGTCTGTTATTGATTATTTGTACAAGACAAAAAATGTTTGGTTAAGTACCTGTTTGCGTTTCTTTGTTAACAATCATGGTAGCACTAGGAGCTAAAGGAGAAAAAAATTTAAAGTGATAAATGAAGACTTTTATTTTGTTTATCTTCTGAACAAGGTGTATGTATATGTTTGATAAGATACATATAATGTATTTGACTTTGAATTTAGTTTTATGGTATGTCAAGATCGCAGTTTTGTAGTAAACAGGTCTAATTTTTATTGTGTGGTTTCTACAATAATTTGTAGCATTTCACATATCAATCAATAATTGTTTTAACATTTCAGAGATTGATCTGCCATTTAACATTTTTATTAATTCAAGAAAATATATGAAATATGTTTGGGTTTGGTTCTCAGAAGTGGGTACTGTATTATTAGAAGCTGAAATAGAAGAGAATTGCAGTAAGAAATATTGTTATTTTTAGGTGATTATTAACAAGTACTACTGTTTGTGTTCAGTTTAATTCATTAGTAAATGAGATCTAACTTGGACTTTGTTAAATTATATGATAATATAATTTATAAGTCTTAGTTAAATTTGTGTTCCAATGAAGCAAATTTGGCTATTCATGCTAGCATTTGTTGCTGTAAGGTTGAATTGTTGCAATAATAATTTGGTACATGTAGATTCTGGCATAATTTATTTTTTGATGTTTTTTTATTCATGGGGGAAAAACATTTAAATCAGGGTCCAATATTGTGCCTTCCTGGTCGCCAATGCGACCAAAAATTACACGCAGACAAAATACACGCAGACAAAATACACGCAGACAAAAGTGAAGTGAAGTGTCATGTTCAGGTCACGTTTATGGTATCGAATTCACTGTATAGTCGGAGCTGTTAAGGAATTTTTGACACTTAAGCGGAAGCATCAGACCCCCTGGTCAGAATGAATTTGTTGTATGAAAAGGGGACAGTCTCTCTTTTCTTGCCTCTTACGAGGCTCGCGCGTGGATTATCGGCGCTTCGCACCTCTCAATTCGCGCGTCACGCACAATATCTCGAGAAAAAGAGAGACTGTTTTGCAGTCTAAGAGATGCTGGAAATTAGCTAGGTTGGTTATCAGAAATAAAACATTGTTATGTGAGAACAAATTTAATCATCATATAAAGATTGTATCATTACAACTTCAGGACGCTTTGAGTGTGTCCTTTAGAAATGGGGGAAACCGCTGGTCATTTGACACCGAAGGCGCATAAATTACTCTTTCGGAAGGTCGTTCGGCTCTGTTCGAGCTCTGTTCGGCTAAACTCCGATGTGAGCATCAACGTTTAGACTACAGAACTTGCGACTTTTGGCTGTAGAGTCTATTCATCCATTTCAAAAGACTTCAACAATGAGGGTTAATTACCAATCTTTAACCCTTTCACTCCCAGAGTCAAACCTTGAGTCAATACATGTTGTTGTAACTTTTGAGTCTGTGGATGAAACCCTTTATTTTAGTGTACGACAATTCAAATGAAAGCTATTGAGCAATACTTTCAAGTGGTGCTATTTGTTTTTGACAATTTTGCATAATGAAATTCAATATTTTTTTCCCCCGTTTTGAACTTGGCACTCTTGGGAGTGAAAGGGTTAAATAAGTATCCTTTTGTTCGATCAAGACTTAGCGCGTAGTGTTGACATCACCTCGTGTTTTAGCCAACAAAACGCGTCGCGCAAAAGTGGTGAACATATTATTGGTTTGGTAATAAGATGTGTTTTACAAGAATCAAAATGAGCCTTTAAACGAACATTTTGGTTGGCTTTTAGCGGAGAAACGATTTATTACACGAATTAGCTTCCAACAGTTCAAAGGCGGTGCAAATTTTATGCGTGTTAATCATGGCGGCGAGAATCGAAACTTGACTTTGTTGATTGCGAAGATTAATAAGTTAACATCGATTTGGCATTTAGAAGTGCTCTTTAAGCTTAAAAATAAACCTTTAAGCGACATTTATTATAAAGTTTTCGTAGAAAACGATTTACAGAGGTTCACCTTATAAAGAGTCTCATGGCGGTACGTTGATCACGCCGCGTCGCAATGTGTGATATTTCGGCAAGGGACAGATCAAAAGAGCATTCAGTATCCTTTTAGATATCTGAAGTTGGTTCTGTTTTTAGCTTGAGATAATATCTCATTTCCATTTGTAAACGGGAAATATTTTCTGGCCTGGCATCACTGAATTTAATAATAGCTGCACGAGATTTCTCGTTCGGACCACGAATAAGCAGTTTTATTTTTCACCGTTTTTTCGCCATTGTGTAAAGGATTTATTATTGTTCATCTTATCAAGTGATTCATATTTTTACGCTCTGTTTTTACGAACTAAAGCCGTAGTTGGTAGCAGTCGCAATTTTTGTAATTCATCGTATGTGGTGAAATAGATTACGATCGATCGTGATTTTTGCTCATGCATGCATGTTGATTGTATTTAGAAGTTAAGCCAATTCAACATTTTAAAATACGCCTATTTGTTGCTCCCCGTATAAAGCTTATAATAATTAAACAATTGAGCCTACATTGTCTACATTGAAAAGAAACAAGTGTTTGGATTCGACTGACTGCACTTGTGAAAACAACAACCTCATTCTTATGTAAATACAGACAGCTCGCGCCGGATATAAAAATAGCGTGCATTTTCACTTTGAGCTTACTTGCAAGCTTTACGTTGTTTCCGTGATGATGGATTTTTCTGTTTTCAATACTGAGGAGAAATTTGACTTGTATCACAAAATTATTCTTCAGTTAGTTTAACTGATGTGCTGAAAGTTTTTGCCCTTATGTTTGGTAAAATTGCTATCAAGGTTTTTATCCATCCATCCTTGAGGTAGTGAGGTTCAACTGTATATGAATTTGGAAATTAAAACTCAATCAACATTAACAGTGATATACAAGAGATCCCTCATTTTACCTTTGTACATATAGTAAAAAATAATAATAATTTTGTGATTTTCAATTTTAGGTGACTGTACAATTGATTGAAAATGAAGTAGTGAAGGACATGGATGTGTGGGAGTTGGACGAGACTAGACCTGTGGAGGAAGAGCCGCCAAAAAGAAAAAGGCAGAAGAAACAGTCGGCTGCAGATCAGGACCCTGCTGGAAATTCTCCATCAGTGCCACCTGCCCAAGTTCCAGACGACAATACCCCTGAAGTTCAGGACGCAAACTCAAAGTTTTACTTTAATTTTTACATTGGGGCAAATGGCACGATACTGAGAATTGGATCTTTGTATTCTCTTAAGTTTTGTAGTAATTCAGTATTTATTTGCACATGCATTTCAAGAAACAAGGGGGTTTATAAGTTTAAGTTTTTGTTGTGTTCACTGGTGGAAAACAAAGTTGAAGGTGTTGAAGGGGGTGTATCTTTTACAGCGAATGATGTAATACATGTTTCGCGTCATTCTGATGTGGTTGTTGGGTCGAAGGCAAGGAATCTTGTTGACAAAATAATTTGTGAGGGTTGGGAGAGGGTTTTGGATTGTCAGGTTAAAAACTCTGGAAATGTTTCTTACTTGTTAGACCTACGAAAGAGTTGTTTGGCCAGTCAAATACGTCAAGGTGTTTACTCTGGCATTTCACGCAATGCCACTCGTCCTGCACAGCCTATTCACCTTGGCATATTTGATCCAATGTATGACTCTAAAATCTTGGGTCTAACAAGTAAGAATGATTTTCAAGTTTCTTACTTGGGAAGGGATCTTGCCAAGTTAGACTCGTTCCTTGGGGCAAAATGGGATTTTAAAATCCTGGAGCCAGGAAATCCCTGTTCCCACTTTAAGTATGTTTGTAAAGTAAGAGTTTTTGTTCACAGGCAATCCATGAGTTTACGCTTAAATTTTGTTTATTCAGAGTCTAACACTCCATTTACTGTTGGTTATAGAAGCGTTTGTAGTTATTAGGCCAAACCTTTCAATTTTATCAGTAAGCCATGCCTTAGAGTAGCCACCCAACAAATTTTTAATAAGTGTCCTGTCATAATATTATAACTTTTGTTTATAAGTACAATGTGACAAGTTTCCATTTGATTGTGTTCAACTTTGTCCGTCAAACAAATTCACAATTCCCTGATTGGTTAGCTTGTAAAAACGTTTGTTAAGCTAAGGCTCGTCGCACTGTAAACTTCAATCTGACAAACTTAATTTGCTCGCTTATGTGATTAGATAAACAATAATGATTGGATATTATTTTTAGTTATGCGTTGACAGTGAATGGCTGTTAGCTGACTTTTCAAAGTAAACAAATTTGTTTACGTTTGATGTGAATGCTCAATTTGAGTGAAAATTTAATACTAAAAAATTGAACTGGATTATTTTGGTTCATGTTTGCATCAATGAAAAAGTTTGTAGAGTGAGGTTAAAAATAGTCAAAATGTCAAAAGAGTTGTTTACTAAAATTAGAAAAAATAAAATTACCTCTGTGGATGTAGGTATCAAGTATATAAATTATTGAAATAATATTGTATTTTCTCTCTCGCTTGAAATTGAGTGAAATTATGATTAAAAGTTGTTTATTTCAATCAGGCTATTTGTTTGCTTTGGGAAATATTTGAGGGTTGGGGTGAGTAATCAATAGGTAACAATGAATAATCAAAGACATTGATGAGTACTCGATAGGCCACATATTTTTTTGTCATTGATTACTCATTGATCATCAGCGATACTCAATGACTAATTCAGTTGATTACTCATTGATGACCCATCGATTTCTCATTGATGTCATTGATCATCGATTTATTACGTCTGGCAACTGATAACAGTAAAAACTATTTATTAATATTATTCAGAATGTGATGATAATGTCCGACCACTCTGGTGAGTTCGCTGACGTATTTAGTGAACTCACAGCATGGAAATTTACGTGAATACGCACGCTAGTCATTTAACCAAAAATGTTTAAAGGACTGAGCTAATGTAAAAATTTCACAATCTTCCAAATTACAAAGGCCCGGCGTGTATAATAAAACAATAATTATTGGATGCGGTTTTCGCATGATAGTGAAATTATCAAGGCCTTGATAATTCTCGCTATCACACT
This sequence comes from Desmophyllum pertusum, assembly GCA_029204205.1. NCBI lineage: Eukaryota > Metazoa > Cnidaria > Anthozoa > Scleractinia > Caryophylliidae > Desmophyllum > Desmophyllum pertusum. Next base: position 10,648,141 of record MU825396.1, read on the forward strand.
CAACGTCATCCAATAATTGTTAAAATTAGCAACAAACAAAATATTAATTTGGTATAAAATCAGTGAACATCTTTATTATTTTACACTGCGAAGCCCTAACAGAACTGAAGTACAATGTAGCACAGATATTTTAATAGTGCAAAATATATGCCATGCATTCATGAATTCATGAATGATGCTTTCTTGAAATGTTTTGGACTTAATTAATTTGATTGTTTCTCATTTCTTGTAAAACTGTACGTTACTGACATATTGCTTGTGTTCCTCTTATAGTCAGGTCACATCTTAAAAATAGCATTTTTGACAGCTGATCATAATAATTAATCAAGCAAAATGGACTCAGAGATTGATATAATTATTAGAATGCTCCTAACATTACAGCAAGATTCCCAAAAGTGTGACCACTTTTAATTAATTCAGTTTCTTTCGTACGTGCAGACTACCCAATCAGAAGCTATCTCGACTTCTGATTGGATAGTATATGCGCATGAAAGAATGTGAATTAATTAAAAGTGGTTTGGCACACTTTTAAGCACCTTGCTGTAAGTAATTGAAATGCATCGAAAAGAAAGTCAGTTTCTGGTCATCCTTGCGAAAGCAAGAATTCCATTATTGGGATGTGTGTTCGGGTTAGTTCTGGTGGTTTCCAACACTCTATTCCATTCATCTGTCTTTTGCTGAAAATCAGACTGTCCCATTTCCTTGTACTGTTTTCTCTCCTCATCACTCAACGATTTCCATTCCTGACTAATCATCTTGTTTATTTCTGACATGCTTTTCTCTGGATTTTCTTTTGCCAGTCTTGCAAATTTCTTTGTGGCAAAGACGATAAATCCATTGGCTGGTCGTTTGGGTTTTTGTTTTGGTGGGCCATTTTCTTTGTTTGAACCGTTTTCTTCAGACGCCGGTTTCCGCTTTCGTCTCATCAACTTCTTGAGTTCTCTGTGGGCACTTTTAGTGCCACTTGCCAACAGTTCACTTTGCTTTACAACTTTTACATGGACCAGTGCGTTGGTAGGTGCATTGTCCAAATTGTGTGTTTGGAGTTTGTAATTTTCAATATCTGGAAGTACTTTTTCCTTGTCAGCATGTAGCACAAATTGTTTTGTCACTAAGGGCCACTTGTATTGGTAGGCATGGACAATTGACTTGTTTATCTTCTTCACATCCTTTTCAAGTTCTTTCTGTGAAGTCACTAGAATGAAATTAGCATCAGCAGCTCCTGAGATATCCTTGGTGAAGACCTTTCCTCCATTGCTCAAAATTATTGGAGTGAGTTGCTCAGCATTTGTGATGCCACTTTTGTCCTTCTCATTTAACCATCCAGAAATAACAAAAGTGTGTCCACTTAACACTTGAGGGACAGGCTCATGAAGTGACGATATTTCAACTAGGAAAGGTCGCTCTTTAGGTTTAACAGCCACATTCAAGCGTGTCTTCTGAGGAGTGATTTCGCATACCATGGCCTGTGTTGTCTTTCCATTTTTTTCAACAAAGACTCAGTGGCCTCTTTTGTACTTTGCACAATCTTCAGTATTTTCAGTGGCCTGGTTTTGAACAAATGAATCTTGAACATCAAGTGAAGGTTGGGCAGCTGATACAGTTGCTGGATCTTGAGAATGCTGTAGTTCCAAGGATGCAGAATCATTTGTCGCAGCAGGTGGCGGTTGTAGTGATTGGTCACTTGCAGTCTGGGAAGTGTTGGTTTGGTCTTGTTGTGATGAGGGTGCTTCAAATGTTGTCATCTCAGTGGTGTAGTCAAGCCCTTCCTCTTCAAATTTGCTCTTAACATAGGACTCAAAGGCCTCCTTAACATCTGTTGGGCACTTCTCAATGCGCCTTCGAAGAAACCTGTAGTACCATGTAAACAATGATATTATGGGGTCCTGGCACTTCTAACCTCCTCCTCTTGCTGAATGACCAAAATACAAACATTGACGCAGGTAATGTGTCCGTTCGCCACATTCAGTGCCACCACGGAACAGTGAATGAAATGGCAATTCTCTCAGCATGATAGGAAAACACATCCACTCTCTTCATTAAGTAAGGGAATAGCTTGGATGATCCATACCGCAGCAAGGTCAATGCATGGTAGAGATCAGTGAGTTTCACAAACTTCTCTTTTTCCATATCAGTGAGGCCAAATCTGTAGTACGATGGATCTGTTGAGCCTTTTGATGAACCTGGATTTAATCTGTTTTCGAATTGTCTTGGGTCTTCATCCCAGCGTTCCATTTCATGAAGCGTCCAGTGCACTTCCCAGATTTTCATTTCAAGGTCATACTCAGATATCTTCAAAGAAGGCCAATTCAGACTGTCCTTTAGTTTAGCAGGTAAATCAAACAGCACCTCCTTGCTAGTAACATTATCCAGAATTTCTGGATAAATGGCTCCTGTATATTCACTTGCTGGTGAAGATATTGTCTCGGCATGGTTCACATTTAAAGTGTCTTGTTCCAGTTTCTTGCCCTCGTATTTCAGCTCAAATTTTCCATTCCTGACACCCCTAGCATTGATATTGCTAAGGAAGTGACCCAGTGTTTGGTCTTTAGCAGCTTGCCCTCCCATACTCTGTTGGCCTTCTAAGTTCATGCAAGACATACAACGATCAAATACCATGTGTTCAGTTAGTCTACAAAAGCAGTGGTTTCCATCAGGAATGTAGCAAGAAGTTGGCAGTGATGGAAGCAGTGATTCAGGATGCTCTCTTTCTATTACACGGCCAAGTTCGGACCGAAAACCAGTGCTGTTACCAACCTCGCACCTTGTGTCTTTCGTTTCATAATTGTACATGGTGAATGAGTCAGTACTTGTGGGATCTAATCCACCACCAAGCAAATTGTCAGAAAATTTGGCATCGCAGGATACAAATATTTTGTGTCCTCTATCAATCATTGACTCTGTCCATGCATTTAGACTGCCTTGCTTCAAAAGGTCACCAAGATTAAGTTCCAAGTTTAGTCTAGTGTCCTTTCCATAAAAAAATGTAAAGGGGCCAGTGCTCATCTGGGCTGTGGTAGCTAATGCCATGAAACATTGCCTCGTTATTTAAGACATTCATTGTCACTGCAACACTGTCTTTCCCGCCAAAGTTTCGGCCATCTCCATACATTTTCCACCATTCACTTGATGGAAGCCACCAGTACAAATAGAGTAAGGTTTCCCTAGCCTATCTGGGTTGATACGCCAACAAGAATGAGTCCTTTCTGGTCGCCAGATAACTTCAAACTCTCTTCGAAGTTTTGCCTTAAGGTTGTTCACTTTGCGTTCTGAGTCAAAAAATCCAGGCAATTTTCTTCTCAGTGTACCTATCATCTCTGTTGGGTTGGTGGTGTCTTGAAGATTTAGTACTTCAATTGCTGACAAGTGATGGTGATTGGCAGCCTCTTGTGTAATTATGATGTCATAAATAGGCTTCCTAGTTTTCGGATCATGAGCTTTTTTAGCCAAATTAACAACATCCTGAGGCGATAAAGTCCCATCCCAATTATTGTCACCATCATCTTCCTTGTCACAATTAGTGACAGACTCTGCCAATGATGCTATAAAGTCATTCTTCGACCCATGATGAACATTCTTTGCAATTTTTGTAAGTTCGTCTCTTTGCAAGTTCAAACGGCGAGCAACTTCTCTGGAGGTGAACTTCCGTCCTTTGTCCTGTTGTTGTCTCATATTCTGTTGACGAGATAGGAGATCTTCAGTAGCAATACATTTCGACATAGGTGCCGTATTGTTGACTGAATTTGAGGCCAGTTGTTCTTGATCACAAGACGGAGTTACTGGAATAGCCGTTAGCACAGATGAATCCAATGGAGTAGCAATATTTTCTTCTGATACACTTGTCAGTTCTGATGGCATTGCAGAAATAGGCGTTGACATGAGCAAAGGATTCAGTGGCTCAGCAGCAGGCCGATCTGAAGATTCAGATGGTGGAGAATGGAACGCACATGCTGGTTCAATAGTGGACACAGCTGGATGTTCCCTTTGTGTTGTAGCAGCATTAACAAGTATATCTATTAACTGACAGCGCAGTTTGATTGCAGCAGTAGTTTCCTCTCCTTGCAAAGCACTACTGGTTGTAAAAAGTAGCACAAGTGCTGCTTTGCAGGATATATGGGTGCGCACTTTCAATGCATTACTTTTGAATACATATTCTTCTCTTACAACTAAGCCTGGAGATACAACCAAAAAAGAGTATTTCAATATTTAGATTTATATTGGACTTCACACACACAACTTATAATAATTTTTTTTTCATATTCCCAGCTTGTACACAAAAGGTTATAATAATATATTCTGAACTAAGAGAAAAATAGAAATTAAAGTAATTTTGAACCAAGCAGCTATATCATTGTGAGCCACACAGATTAAGTATAATATTGAGTACCTAATATAATAATGTAGTCTCAAGCAACACACGACACAGAGTTTACAAGAAATAATTGTGGACTTATCGCATATCTCGGGTATTTTTATAACAAAACTTACATTAAAGCTTAATTAAATAAGCTTATATGGAGTGGGGTGGATAAGCAATTTTAAATTTGGGAAGTTATACAAAATATATTTTCAGCCTTGATAAAAATCAGTTGATTTGAATAGCAATGAAGGAACATCAAACATCTTGTATCACAAACTAAACCATTGTCATGTCAATAAAGGATTCATTCACACTTCAATGAGTCTGGTGATGATGGACTACCAAATTCTCATAACAAGCAAAAGTGAAATGTAAGGCAAGCAGTAGGGAGAGTTTATGAAACCAAGTAAACATCTTCTTTCATTCCACAATACATTGCTGACATCCACACAGGTATCAATTAACATTAATAACCAAGAATTGCTGAGCCTTCAGCCAAGCCATTGTCGTTCTTACCGTGTCTTTCAATCTGTGTATCCAGATTTTTGTAACCCTTTTTCTTCACATGAACTTTCACTCCAAGAGCAAGGAGGAACGAATTGTTGATTTTGAAGTACTTTTTGTTTCCAATTAACGTCGCCTTGAAGTTTTCGGGCCATGAATTTTCGTCAAGAGATTCCTCCTATAAGTAAACAAACAATTCTCAGGTTGAAGACGACATCGAGAAAAGAATAAAATTTAGCTTTCGTTGCATTAATTTCGATGGACTTACCATGATAAGTTCTTTGATTTCAGGTCATATTAACTCTCGCTGATGTTTGCCTTACATTGTTTTGTTGATATCCTAAAAAGATACGTAGGTTTTTCTGAATCTTCGATTCCCGACTCGATTTCCTTTCTCCTCCACAAGCGTGACGAATTAAGTCCGGTTGTCATGTCAACCATGTGAATCTGACCAATGGGGGCCGTGTTTGGTCGGCAGAGTCCACTCGAGGGAATTGAAAGTTGTCAATTTCGCCGACGATGGACCTTTAAACGGAAGCAAACGCAGGAAATTCGAAAGGAGCTGAAGAGAAAAGTATTTTGTTAGTGGACTCGCATTCAAACATTTCACAAGCAGATTTTTTGCATTTCGATTTTGCGTTGCGATCCCAACGTAAAGAATGTCGGCTTTATTACAGTGTAAAAGGGCTCTCATTTATAGGGATGCCGCTATTTAGCGCCGCGCGTGCATTTATTTTGACGGTACCCAAAGAGTATTATAAAAGATCGCTTGCCTTTCACGCCGGGTCAGCTGTCTCCAATTTCTAGTCACGAAATTGTCGCCAAAGATGGCGGGTCTGGCCGTTGTTATGACAGTTAGACCTGGGAACTAGTTACGGCAGTATATAAAAGGCTCGATTGGCATCAAGGGAAAGCGCGCAATTCAAGAATAGCAATTTGCCGTGAAAGCGGGAAAATCTAGCTTTCTTTCGGTACCAAAATCGCGATAGTAAAGGCGATGGAAAAAATCCAGATTAATTCTACCTGCTGGAAGATATGGCGCTAAACTAAATGGGCCGGAAAATGGCTAACTTTAGCTTCAAAAGGCTTTTTAGTTCTCCTGAACACAGAGTCGAGTGATGGAAATTTGGACACTACGAACCTTTGGTAAGAATCGTATGTTTTTTTTTGAGATTTCGCTTTTAATTTTACAGAAATATTGAATCTTTTTGTGGGTGTTTTATGTCAGATGATCTTACGAATCGGCTGATGCTCGATATTTTCTCAATTTTCAGCACTCGCCTGATGCCTAGCAAGCGAAAGGCTTATAGCCGCTTTGCCGTCGGGCAATTCGTGAGGGCAAAGAAAAGCCTGCAGGAAGAGCTAGCAAAAGAGAAAGCCAGCCTTTCTACAGAAGTCAAGACCTTGCAACGGAAGGTTGAGAGATTGGATTCAAAGGTAAGCTTATTTATAACATAAGCAAGCGGTACTTGCTCATTTTAAATGTTGACATAAAATTACGATTGTAAAATCCACTATATTTCTGTTGATTTATTTTTCATAATAACTGTATCTTTGAATATTTATAGCTGATCATTTAGTCTATATGTTTTCGTGTTTCTATCTCATATGAGACCTGTACAGCTCCGCAAATGATCCCGGGACCGCAAATGATCCCCGACCGCAAATGATCCCCAAATTGGACCGCAAATGATCCCCGACCGCAAATGATCCCCAGAATGGACCGCAAATGATCCCGCTAAAAATCGAGGAATGGCGTGGACGCGGTGGACGCGATTTTTTTCCGATTTTGAATATTTCCCTCAACTGAATCTGTGCACGCTAGACATTTTTATGACGGAAGTGATATATATTGTTTCATTACTTAAGGCATTGATGCAGATTTTAGAAAGAAAGAAAAAACTCAAAATCACTGAACGAGAATACCAGATATATTCTAAAAATATTCGCAACGGACAATAAAAATGAGAATTCAAAAAAATCGTGTTGTTGATTGAGAGTGAGTTTAGCCTGAAAAAAATTCACACTTCATCAAAGCGGGCCGGGTGTTAAATGCAGTCGATGCCGCCAAAACAGCATGAAATAATCACGATAATTCACCGGAAATGTTATTTGCCGATTTCGTGAAGTAGTTTGCTGTAACGGGTGTTTCAATTTCCCTGCATAGCTTGTTTCATGGCGCAGAATACCGTCTTTAATCTCGAAATTTATAGATAAATGAATCTTGGTGACGCGAAAGCAATATAAATCTGCAATCATTCTAGACGCGGATGAAGTTTACAGCGAAAACCAAAAATAACACCTTCTCGAATTAACTATTTTTAGAATATATCTGGTATTCTCATTCAGTGATTTTGAGTTTTTTTTTTTTCTAAAATCTTAAGTAATGAAACAATATATATCACTTACGTAATAAAAATGTCTAGCGTGCATAGATTCAGTTAGTGGGGAAAATATTCAAAATTGGAAAAAAATCGCGTCCACCATCCACGCCATTCCTCGATTTTTAGCGGGATCATTTGCGGTCCATTCTGGGGATCATTTGCGGTCTGGGATCATTTGCAGTCCAATTTGGGGATCATTTGCGGTCGGGGATCATTTGCGGTCCCGGGATCATTTGCGGAGCTGTACAGACCTTAAATGTTAACAAGATTGGCTATATATTGTAACATGATCCAGTAACAAATTCTCCTTAGACTATTATAATATTAGAAGGTCAGCGGGTGAGGAGAAATCGAAATCCGATCCAATAAACAATGGTACTTGTTATGTTTTTTTAAAATTGGAGGCTTAGTGAACCAAAATTGAAATGAAAAGGCATACTACTGCACGCAATTGAGTATTTGGAATATAAATTAGTCATATTAGCATACTTGAACACTAAAACATTTCAGCTCTGTGATTTTGAATTTTGATTACAAACAGAAATATATTTCAGAGGCTTTTAATTAAATGGCACTTGAACTCCTCTCTGATAAAAAGTGTAAGCTTATTTATAATTATTTCTCAGAAAAAAGAACTTGATGGAAGTCTGTCTGATGGGAGTCAACAGAAGACAGTAAACACTCCAAAAGGTATTTTCAAATAATTCATTATATATAAATTATATTATTTCAGTCTATTTCAAGCAGTACACTTGTGAGTGACCACATAATTATGTACTGATTGAATATTGAGAGATTGAGAATAGAGTTTTCATAAATTATGTGAGATCTTAATGCAAGGTACAGTTTGTGAGTGACGGCTGTTTAGTCAGATCTTTAAGCTTCTGTACTCTTGTGAGTGACCACATAATGTTCTGATTGAATATTGAGTTTGGCTTTAAATTGTTTTGATTGAGAATATAGTTTTCATAAATTATGTGAGATCTTAATGCAAGGTACAGTTTGTGAGTGACGGCTGTTTAGTCAGATCTTTATGCTTCTGTACACTTGTGAGTGACCACATAATTATGTACTGATTGAATATTGAGAGATTGAGAATAGAGTTTTCATAAATTATGTGAGATCTTAATGCAAGGTACAGTTTGTGAGTGACGGCTGTTTAGTCAGATCTTTATGCTTCTGTATACTTGTGAGTGACCACATAATGTACTGATTGAATATTGAGTTTGGCTTTAAATTGTTTTGATTGAGAATAGAGTTTTCATAAATAATTTATGTGAGATCTTAATGCACGGTACAGTTTGTGAGTGATGGCTGTTTAGTCAGATCTTTATGCTTAGAACTGTACACTTAGCTTGTGAGTGACCACATAATTATGTACTGATTCAATATTGAGTTTGGCTGAAGATAGTCAATTTTTCTGTCTTTACAGTTACATGTACACGTCCACCAACTAACACTGTATCACCTCAGACAGTACAGCGTAGATGCACAGAGACATTTCAGGCAGCTATGGGGATTCATGGGGGGACCAAATCCAACAAAAGACCAGCACTTGATGGCCTTTACCAGACCATTGCAAAAAAATGCAAGACAAGTGTTCTTGGTGAATATGTGTTGTCAAACAGCAAGGTTGTAAATTATGTAATTAAAAAATGTAAACAAAAGGATTTGGCAAAATTTGAATGTTCAAAAGATAATGTTTTGCGTAGCATAGCTACTTACTACACTTCTGGGGTAATGGGGAAAAGAAAGTATCAAGCTGTGAGGCTGGCATCCTTAATGAAGTCCAGCGATACAAAGAGGGGGGGTAAAACAGCTATCAATTTTCTGCCAGGTTGTCCTATACCAAAACTGCTTACCTATAATTCTCTTGTCCATGAAATTAAACAGATTGATATAGGTAAGGTTTATTCCATTCAGGAACAATTCTCATCTGACATAGATGATGAAAATGTTAATGGATGCTTTCGAGACTTGCGCGAATATTTGCCACGGTTAGCAAAATTCTACCTGAACATGCAGACAACACGCAAAGGTGCACTAAAATGGTTTGGGAAAACAGAGGGTACGTTTCTTGTAGCATTTGGAGGGGATGGATGCCCTTTTGGTAAAAATGAATCTGCTTGTTCCTTTCTAATTAGCTTTTTAAATATAGGAAAGAGAGTGGCATCCAGCAGTGATAATTTTATAGTTTTTGGGGTAATGTAGAGGAGACCTCACTTGTTGTTAAAAGGTACATCAACTTTGTATGTAAACAAATTGTAGATTTAGAGGGTCGCATATTTGAAATTGATGGTTTGCATGTAACATTTCATTTTGAAGAGCTTCCTAATGACATGAAAATGTTAGCAATGCTTGGTGGAGAGCTCAGTAATTCTGCAACCTACTTTTCTTCATTTGCAAATGTAACCACAAAGGACTGTACTGATTTAAAGGGTACATTTGGATCTGGTACTTTGTGTAAATGGAAACCCTGGGCATATGGAAATAGAATCAAGGTTGTAAAAGCTGTAGATTCTTTTAAGGCCTCACTGGATGCAAAACCTTTGTCAGCGAAACAGAAAAGGCCTAAGGTTACTGAATTTATTGCTCGTCAAAAGAGCCGTCAGGAATTTATTCCCCTGGTGGGTAAGTTAATTGATAAAGCTCATGTTGAGCCTCTTCACCTAAAGAATAATGCTTGGGGTACTTTTTCAAAGTGTTTTTGAAGGAAGCAGTAGGAAAGTCTAACCTTTCAACAACATGCAAAACCTTTGCAGAAGTTCCACAGGATAGCTGTCTGGGAAGAGTTGTCACTGCACTTAAATGTGAAGTAAAGGCAGGTCGTTTAGCAAAAAAGGTTAGGAAATGGTTTGATGAAACACAGGGAAGGCAGGGGGATTTACAGTATCGTTTCACAGGCAAAGAGTCGCGGTTGTTTTGCCACAACTTTGCAAGGTTGTTAACATTTTTGGGGCAGGAGGGAGACAGCCAAAAGCAAAGGCAGACTGTACTAGCTCTAGCTTATGTAGGGCTACGACTGAGGGATTTGTGCTCAATCATCAATAGATTTGAAGTGGAGGAAACTCATCTTGAGCAACTTCAGTCATTAGCACAAGAGTACTACCGTGCCAATGCACTACTGTTACCCACCTCAGTAAACCCCACTATCTGGACCATTGGCCATGTTGTACCCACTCATGCCAGTCAGGTTTTTGACAAATATGCACAGGGGCTTTTTACTGTGACAATGGAAGGTAGGGAAGCCAAACACATAGCTTTGCAAAAGTTGAGTGCAAACACTACCTACCAACATCGATGGGCTGAAATTTTCAGGCATGAATTTATTATGTTAGTTTGGTTACCAGAAGAGCATCATGAACCATGTTCATACACTCCAAGTAAAAATGTTTACATTCCTCAAAGGGTTTTTAATGACAGCAGCTATTGCTACTGTGGATTACACAAAGCTGATCCTGTGGATAAGAGCTGTTGCTTGTGTAGTGATCCCCTCATGACACTAATTCATGAAAGTGTAAAACAAGGAAAAATTGTTGCAGGATTAGCTTAGTTTCAGAAAGTACAATATAAAGGACAAAAATGCAAAGGTGAAGTCAATATATTTTATTCATTGACTAACAAATGCTTGCCCACAACAGCATTTTAATTCTACCCAGATACAGTCAACTCTCATTATAGCGGACACCCTTGGGATGTAGTTTGCAGTCCATAATAGTGACAGTCCCCAACAGCGGGAGTCGTTTATAGTCAAACCTCTATAGCTTTCCCCGGAAGGAGGGCTGGATTTTATCTGTAATAGCAGGTGTCCGTACAATGCGAGTTGACTGTATCAACATGTCAAATTGATTTAAAAACTTATTGTGTATGCAATATAACTGATATACCATATTTTCTCGATTAAACGCCAGGCACTGAATAAACGTCAGGTTCGAATAAATGCCAGATCTATAAGGTTGAGTTTTAAATAAATGCCCCCAGTGTTTAATCAAGAAAATATGGTATACAGGAAACATTTTATTAAAAGTGATCCAATACAAAATTGTAGTTTATGCAATATCATTAATATATACAGGAAGCTATATTTTTATTATAAATGATTCAATAAAAAAAATATACAATGTAGTTTATGCAATTTAACTTATTACAGAAAAAAAAATTATAACATTTTATTGTAAACAATAATGAAATATTATTTGTCACCAAAAATTGTCAATTAAGTATTGTATTGTATTAAAAATCAACAACACTATAACTCTTGGGGCAGAAAGACAATTTATACAAGATGTGTTGTACAGAACACTTTAAAAAATAAAATTGAAAGAAAATTAATAAGCAATTTTGAAATATTATAAATCCTCTACCCAGGGAAACCTTAGTGGGGGGTACAGTGGTATAATGGTTGGGATGCTGGACCCTGGATCAAGCACCTCACATTTACGCTTGCATGTAGACATCTCATTTTCCTTCGTAAAAGGAAATAGGAGACATCTGCACACAGGCTATCCTAGTTTGAGCCCTGGCCAGGGTCATTGTGTTGTATTCTTGGGCAAGACACTTTACTCTTACAGTGCCTCTCTCCACCCAGGAGTATAAACATTGTGTTGTGTTCTCGGGCAAGATACTTTACTCTTACAGTGCCTCTCTCCACCCGGGTGTTAAAATGGGTACTGGTGAATTACGTGGTGGACCATTTAACTTCTGGAGAGGGGGGGAGGGGGGGTGAGTTGCGGTATAGCTGCAAAACAATTTCCAAACCCTTTCATGCACAATCTTTTATTTTCTCAGGGCAGGTGTATGTATGATATTTTGTTCTGAAGTTGCATGTGTCAGCCCATCAGGTTGTGCCTTGCCTTGTACCAGTGTGCTGGCAAGATAATTTTGGTTCAAAATCACCCACCCACCGCCCCCTGTCAGAAATTAAATGGTCCAACTGAGGAAGTATAGACTTTCACCCATGAAAACCATACCCAAACTCGTTCCAGCAACCATAATTGCAAGCAAGAGCTACCTGCTTCCGCTTGCAATCATAGGAAATTATGAAAGGCTTTTCCCTGCTCACAAGCACCTCTGCTTTGAATCCTTTGCGTTTCCCACCAAAGGTTTTTTTCAGATTGTTCAAAACTTCACTTTGAGGGATACCCGCAAACTTTGAAAAGTCACGAAGGAAACGGTTCTTATGGGTATATTTAATCCCCGTGTCCTCCACTGACACTCCAAAGGCTGAAGGTGCCCCTCTAATTGACATCATGAGACAGCTGAACAGTTCTTCAGGAAGGTCACGTTTAATTTCAATGGTCCAAGGGTTTCTTGCCTTTGGATTAGCCAACATCCGCCTCTTTACACCCCTTAGCCACAGCGAAACTTCACATGATACCATAGGCCGTGCCGGAAGGGAAGAGAGCAGCACTTTCTCCGTTACATGCACTCCTATTTTGTGCCAACTGTACACATTAAGTAGTTGCCTACTTACTTCCTCCTGAAACTCTGAATAGTTTACGACAGAAGGCCTCAAAGACCGAAAAGTTTCCAAAGAAAGCTTCAAGACGTCCTCTACACTAAGTTGTGGGCCTTCTAACTCGCTTGTATCGCCACTAGAACACACCTCTTTGATCACTTGCTCAACAGAAAAGCATTCTCTGGTAGCCGCCATATTGTTTTGTGGCAATACCGCTGTGCGAAATTGTATCGGATCACAGGCACCTAATTAAAACTTTATTGAGACAGCTGACCCGGCGTGTTTATTTTCAAAGAGTTCCCTTCATAATACTGAAAGTTAAAGTAAGCTTTGAAAAATTGCAGAATACAAACCGTCTTTACAAGAACGTCTATTCAATGTTGACAAGTTTCCGCTGTTTCATTGACGCGCTTCCTAATCAGCTTTTATTACGAGCCGCCTTCCGAAAGAATATAAAATTTTCACGGTGTAACTGCGGTTTACATGACAGGACATGTTTGAGCTTTAATAACCTATTTTTAATTAGAAGTTGATATCAGGGTAACAATAGAGTTTTAATAATCATCCAAGCAGCAAACCTGAAACAAAAGAAATATATCGCACCTAACATCATAGAGCTTGCGCTCGTGAACAGTCGGCGACGTTTTCACAACTTGTTCGGACAGATCGGGAAATGAATATGTGAATATTCAATGGCAAAGAACAATAGCATGCATACATTAATAATAATCGACCCACAAAATGTGGGTACACACTTAAAGCGTGATGAAGTTGTCATGTGGTGTTTCATTGTCCTTTTTACGATTGTAGTGAGACAGGATTGCATGATGGGTTGATTACTGGAGGTTAAAAATGATAAAAGATTTGAGGCCATAAGCTCCAGAAGTGTTCAATGGTTTTTATGATGATTTGGTAGATTAATGAAAATTTTAAGATTTATTCATGCAGGAAGAAATGCTAAGTTTATACTGTACATACCTTATGGGATGTCAGACATGCTTAATTCATCCTCATTGTCAGTTGAACCTGAAACAGGATACAATTTGTGCTTGTTTTTTAGAGAAAATTCCTTTGTCTTGTTTATTGACAAGTTATTGCATTAGTGTTTGAAATGATTAGCTATTGTTGACATAGTGTGAATTTCAGCCTCTCCGGAGGGTCAAAAAATGTCAATTAGACATGTGATGAGATGAGGGTATCTGTCTCTCTCTCTCCCTTGCTCTTGTGGGTACATGGGAAGATGAGAGATGCTGGAAATGAGATTGGTTTTGACTATTAATTTTTTGTAATACATTTCAAGCTGAGGCTTGAGGTTGGTCTTTTATAAGCTTCATACTGGATTGAATACACATTGTTTCCATGGCAATGATCTTTACTGTATAATCCAGAGTGAGAAACAGGTAATCCAAAGACTCAATTTCAGAATTGCTTGCTATATAAGAGAAGGAAATATGAGTATTTAGTACAAGTTGAGAATACTGTACCTGCAAAACTTCCATGCATATGGTACATGTCAGTGGCACAGTGATGTTGTAATGAATCTGTAAAAAATATAAGTTGTGTTGATAACTTAGGGTTTCTGTAGAAATTGAAAAATTTAAAGTCAAAGGAAATGATCAGTAATACAGTCATTGGGAAGTATGAACATGTTAGTCTAGGTGTAATACAGTCAAACCTCCTGTAAGCGACCACCCAAAATGTCAAGCCAAATGGTGGCTTAGTGGAGGATGAGAGTCAGACCACTTGGGGTCTAAATTTTGATTGATAGCATGTTGTAGTTTTCAGAAGCTTAACTCATGGTAAAATAAAACCTTCTGTGTTCAAGAACAAATCTGGTAATTCAAAGAGATTTTAGTGCAGTGATTGCAACGTCAAAGTTTGAACACTTAAGTGTGATGATGAATCAGCAGTGACTGATGCAAATTGGTTATCAGAAATAAAAAATTGTTATGTGAGAACAAATTTAATCATCATATAAGGATTGTATGGCATTTTATTGTCCTTTTTGTGATTGTAGTGAGACAAGATTGCCTGATGGGTTGATTACTGGAGGTTGAAAATGATAAAAGATTTGAGGCCATAAGCTCCAGAAGTGTTCAATGATTTTTATGATGATTTGGTAGATTAATGAAAATTTTAAGATTTATTCATGCAGGAAGAAATGCTAAGTTTATACTGTACATACCTTGTGGGATGTCAGACATGCTTAATTCATCCTCATTGTCAGTTGAACCTGAAACAGGATATAATTGTGCTTGTTTTTTTAGAGAAAATTCCTTTGTCTTGTTTATTGACAAGTTATTGCATTAGTGTTTGAAATGATTAGCTATTGTTGACGTAGCTGAATTTCAGCCTCTCCCCAGGGTCAAAAAATGTCAATTAGACATGTGATGAGATGAGGGTGTCTGTCTCTCTCTCTCTCTCTCTCTCTCTCTCCCCTTGCTCTTGTGGGTACATGGGAAGATGAGAGATGCTGGAAATGAGATTGGTTTTGACTATTAATTTGTTGTAATACATTTCAAGCTGAGGCTTGAGGTTGGTCTTTTATAAGCTTCATACTGGATTGAATATACATTGTTTCCATGGCAATGATCTTTACTGTATAATCCAGAGCGAGAAACAGGTAATCCAAAGACTCAATTTCACAATTGCTTGCTATATAAGAGAAGGAAATATGAGTATTTAGTACAAGTTGAGAATACTGTACCTGCAAAACTGCCATGCATATGGTACATGTCAGTGCATGCACTGTGATGTTGTAATGAATCTGTAAAAATATAAGTTGTGTTAATAACTTAGGGTTTCTGTAGAAATTGAAAATTTAAAGTCAAAGGAAATGATCAGTAATACAGTCATTGGGAAGTATGAACATGTTAGTCTAGGTGTAATACAGTCAAACCTCCTGTAAGCGACCACCCAAAATGTCAAGCCAAATGGTGGCTTAGTGGAGGCGGTTGCATATGAAAGTCAGACCACTGGGGGTCTAAATTTTGATTGATAGCGTGTTGTAGTTTCAGAAGCTTAACTCATGGTAAAATAAAACCTTCTGTGTTCAAGAACAAATCTGGTAATTCAAAGAGATTTTAGTGCAGTCATTGCAACGTCAAAGTTTGAACACTTAAGTGTGATGGTGAATCAGCAGTGACTGATACAAATTGGTTATCAGAAATAAAAAAATTGTTATGTGAGAACAAATTTAATCATCATATAAGGATTGTATGGCGTTTCATTGTCCTTTTTGTGATTGTAGTGAGACAGGATTGCATGATGGGTTGATTACTGGAGGTTGAAAATGATAAAAGATTTGAGGCCATAAGCTCCAGAAGTGTTCAATGGTTTTTATGATGATTTGGTAGATTAATGAAAATTTTAAGATTTATTCATGCAGGAAGAAATGCTAAGTTTATACTGTACATACCTTGTGGGATGTCATACCTGCTTAATTCATCCTCATTGTCAGTTGAACCTGAAACAGGATATAATTGTGCTTGTTTTTTTAGAGAAAATTCCTTTGTCTTGTTTATTGACAAGTTATTGCATTAGTGTTTGAAATGATTAGCTATTGGTGACGTAGCTGAATTTCAGCCTCTCCCCAGGGTCAAAAAATGTCAATTAGACATGTGATGAGATCAGGGTGTCTGTCTCTCTCTCTCCCTTACTCAAAAAAGTTTTATACGGGGAGGCTTCGCCCAGAGGTCCAACCCCTTACCCTTTTAAATACCATTTTTTGACAGAAAAGGTACCCCTTTCATATACCCTTTCATAGAAAATGGTACCCCTTTCATATATCTTCCATAGAAATTATGAAAATGTTACCCCTTTCACATACCTACAGTAGAAACACTGCATCCCTTTTCTATACCCTTGGAATGAACTTAATGAACAATACATATCCCCAGAAGGAAGTGGAAGGAAGTTGTCTTACGATGGTTAAGAACTTCAAAACTGCAGTCCACCTCATACCTAAATGACAGTTTTCCCTGCCCTTTTCTATACTCCAACTTGTGAAATCCCTACCTTTTTATATACTTCCAGTCTGAAAAGGTACCCCTTTCGGGCAGAGCCTCCCCGTATAGTCCATTTTAGGGAATACCCCTCCCCCCCCCCCCCCCCCCGGGTATAAGAGAAGGAAATAAGAGTATTTAGTAGAAGTTGAGAATACTGTACCTGCAAAACTGCCATGCATATGGTACATGTCAGTGCATGTACTGTGATGTTGTAATGAATCTGTAAAAAAATATAAGTTGTGTTGATAACTTAGGGTTTCTCTAGAAATTGAAAATTTAAAGTCAAAGGAAGTGATCAGTAATACAGTCATTGGGAAGTATGAACATGTTAGTCTAGGTGTAATACAGTCAAACCTCCTGTAGGCGACCACCCAAAATGTCAAGCCAAATGGTAGCTTAGTGGAGGATGATGAGAGTCAGACCACTTGGGGTCTAAATTTTGATTGATAGTCTATTGTAGTTTCAAAAGTTTAATCCATGGTACCATGTATTGTTTTGTAAATCCAAAATTCTGTGTTCTTGTCTTCTTTTTTCTAACTATCCAAGTTCTATTTTTTCCATATCTTTTGAAATTGTGAGTAGTTTCTTGAGTTCTTGTACTGTATGATGGTTTAATATTTAAGATGTGGCTCACAACATTTCTTGAATGATTAATTATGTTAGTCTTGATCAGGTGGCTGGTTTGGGCTTTCATTAGTGGATTTTTATTTTTTGGTTAGGATGTTTGTTTGTTACAGGGATGCAGTGTTTAGAGTGTTCCAGAACAGCTAGGCGTATGGAAAAAGTGTGCCATTTACTGTATACTTGACCTAGGGTGGTGTGAGTTTTTTGCCAATGCTCTTTCTTGTATTTGTGGTCACTTCATGCTATATTTACTACTCAATAATTGCCTACTTATAGGACCATATTTATGAATTGGCTGCCAATAAATTAATTAGTTTCTTTGTATGTATGTTAATTCATACCTAAAAGGCGTCGTTGTAGAGTAGAAATGTTTTTGAATTTGCACATGCTACATGCAGGCCTTTCAGGATAATTAACATAGATACTGCTACTGTATAAACATTAATGATTACGACTGTCATCAAGATGTTTCATTCCATTAAGAAATACTTACAATAGTTTAGTATCCTTGGATACTGGTTTTGAGCTGAAAAAGGCAATATTTGTTAATATTTGGATTGATTGAAATATTTTTTGTAAGATTGGGAATTCTTACAATAACGGTGATTTGCTAGATGTGCAATATTTTTAACATTTTATCCATGGAGAAAAATATTTGGTTTGTATCTTATTGGATCTAATTATGTGGACATGTAAAGGAGTCTGTCAGAAGAAAGTGATGTCTGAAGTGCATTTTTTTGTGACATCACAAGATTAGCATTATCAGCAGTTTGCTCATCTTATTGTGATGTTGGTATGAATATCTTCACAGGAAAAAGAGAGACTGTTAATGTTACTACAGGCTTCCGAAGTTCATGGATAATTTTATGATTTATGTAAGCGCTAAGTCTTATGGAACATGACTCTCTGAATTATATTAAGGGTATTGTTTTACAATGTTCGCCGTTGAGAATTTAAGCACTCTATAATTGTATGGCAATCAAAACAGCATTTAATGTAAGGGTTCAATATGGTAAATTTTTGTTGTATTTTTAATAAAAAGAAGTAAAGGAACTCACAGGTCTTGTCTGGTTTCTGTAGAGCTTTTGGGCTATTTAGGTGTTTTTGGGGTGATTTTGGCCATTCCTGTCATAACCTTCATAAGGCAGGAATGGTCAAAATCGCCCCCAAAATGCCTAAATAGCCAAAAGCTTCTACAGAAGTACCAGACAAGGTGAGTTTGTTTTACTTCTTTTTATTAAAAAATACAACAAAAATTTACCATATCAAATGCTGTTTCGATCGCCATTCACTGCCTTATAGAGCGCTCAAATTCTCAACGACCGACATTGTAACACAACACCTCATAATTCAGAGAGTCAAGTTCCACTCTTAGCGCTCATAAAATTATCATGAACTTGGGAAGGCTGTGATGTCACCTGTAATACTTATACTATTGAACAAAAAGTTGGTTCACGTTGTATTTACCATTTTGCTGAGCAATTGGAGGCAGCCGTTTTAATGGTGGGTACATGTGCTTGTTTTGAGCTGAAAGAAAAGCACTTTTTTGTTAACGTTTGGATTGATTATAATATTTTTGGTATGACTGGAAATTCTTGCAATGGTGATTTGCTAGTTCCACTCCTTAGCGCTTACATAAATCATAAAATTATCATGAACTTGGGAAGCCTGTGATGTTACCTGTAATACCTACATGTATACTATTGAACAAAAAAGTTGGTTCACGGTGTATTTACCATTTTGCTGAGCCATTGGAGGCAGCGGTTTTAATGGCGGGTACATGTGCTTGTTTTGAGCTGAAAGAAAAGCACTTTTTGTTAACATTTGGATTGATTATAATATTTTTTGGTATGACTGGAAATTCTTGCAATGGTGATTTGCTAGTTCCACTCTTAGCGCTTACATAAATCATAAAATTATCATGAACTTGGGAAGCCTGTGATGTTACCTGTAATACCTATACTATTGAACAAAAAAGTTGGTTCACAGTGTATTTACCATTTTGCTTAGCCATTGGAGGCAGGGGTTTTAGTGGCGGGGTACATGTGCTTGTTTTGAGCTGAAAGAAAAGCACTTTTTGTTAACATTTGGATTGATTATAATATTTTTTGGTATGACTGGAAATTCTTGCAATGGTGATTTGCTAGTTCCACTCTTAGCGCTTACATAAATCATAAAATTATCATAGAACTTGGGAAGCCTGTGATGTTACCTGTAATACCTATACTATTGAACAAAAAAGTTGGTCATGGTGTATTTACCATTTGCTGAGGCCATTGCAGGCAGGGTTTTAATGGCGGGTACATGTGCTTGCTTTGAGCTGAAAGAAAAAGCACTTTTTGTTAACATTTGGATTGATTATAATATTTTTTGTATGACTGGAAATTCTTGCAATGGTGATTTGCTAGATTGTGCGATATTTTAAATATATTTGTTGGATTTAATTAATGTGGATGCCTAGGAGGTGCTGGTGTCTTTACCAGCTGGGCTAGTGTCTTGTTTGAGCACTAGATGTAAAATCTGTTTGAAAAATATCCTATTTTTGGCTTACAGTAACAAACAGCTAGTGTAATGAGTTCTTTAAGGATACAAACTGCTTTCTCAAAACACAAACTGTAGTCATGTATGATACATAGGAGGAAAAATTACACACTAGAGATATGAGTACATTTCCAGTTACAGTGAACTCTTGTTTCTTGGACACATCATTGTTACGGACACCTGGTACAAAATCCAGCGCTCCCCCCCAGCTAAAGCTATATAGGTTTGGCTGAAAATGACTTTCACTAAAAATATATTGAGGAATCTTGCTATTATAGAGTTTCGCTATTATGGACTTCAAAACTATGTCCTGAGGGTGTCTGGTGTAATGAGAGTTTTTTGTACATGTGATATAATGAAGAAAAACTTTTAAATGAAAAGGAAAAAGAAGATAATTTTATTAGAAGAATTGGGGATGTAAATAATCACTGTAAATTTTGCCTGTAATGGTAATAGTCTGTGAAGAAAATTACAAGGAAGAGTTTTTAATACAGTCAAAGCTCTTATTCCAACTATTCTGATAAGTTACCAAGCTCTATTTTTATATAATATGATGATCATTGTCAAACACTGTTTGAATTGTCCACTCAAACTCTGTATTTAATAGCTTTTATAAGTGACTGCTCCTGTCATCCCTAAGTGACTGCAACCACTTTCGGTAGTTACCAACTGGTTTTTAGGGGATGCCAAGGCATCCCTAGTTATTTTCACGATGCGTGTGTATTTCCCATGGGAGTAACCAAATTGGCTGTTGACCAATTAGGACGGCGGATATTGGTCTCTTGGGAGTTCTGAAAACCTGTTTCGAAAAGCTGGAGAGACGTTGTGGGACATTATCACAAACAGGTTTTTAAAAGAAAGAAGATAGCTCGTGTTGTTTCGCTCGCTGATGGAATTTG
The DNA here is from genome assembly GCA_029204205.1 of Desmophyllum pertusum. Taxonomy (NCBI): domain Eukaryota; kingdom Metazoa; phylum Cnidaria; class Anthozoa; order Scleractinia; family Caryophylliidae; genus Desmophyllum; species Desmophyllum pertusum. The sequence continues at coordinate 10,668,918 of MU825396.1, forward strand.
TCGAAATTTTTGCTGGGGCTTTTTTTTTTCAGGTAGGTATAAAAATACTTAACTTGTTGCCTTTCTTTGCACTTCTTATCAAGCAAGTTACATAACTAAATGTGTATTTTTTCTCTACAAAAGACATTGTCAGGAAAGTGAATTTGAGCTATTAATTTTCTTATTTATTGTGTCTATGGTGAGTACCCAAAACGTTCGCTTTGATTAGTCAGATTAGTTGCTATTTCACGTCCCTTCGTACGATGTTTTAAATTATTGAGCGTACACTAACCAGTATCTCTTTATTTTCATGTAACACGAGATAAGACGTGGTAAATAATTGCATGTATTGTCATTATAGAAGGTAAGTAGGTTTTTCACTGTTTAGTACCGTGTTTATATTTTGTGAAGCAAGTTGGTTTTACATTTTGTATTCCGCGAGAAAACTTGCGAAAATGAGATCCGAAAACGAAGTTTCTACTCGTGCAATGAAGAATACATTGAACAATTTTCCCAATGATTGTTGAAAGGTTTTTGTTTGACTTTTGAAGGGAACTGAAAATACAGCGGCGCGCTGTATATTCATTCACTTCTGTCTAAGTCGGTAAAAAAGTAAACGTCAAAAACCCGTTCAGTGAAACAAGAATACTATATTTTTTGTAGACTTTTCTGTAATAATTGTACAATCATTGCATCGTATCATTTGCGAGCAAGGACAGCCCAAAATACTACTAGGACGGAACATACGTACATAATTAAATTTATTCAGCAGAGGTAATTGTCAAGAGTTATCAAAAAGTAAGTCTGTTTTGTGGCGAAATGTAATTTTAGCGAAGAAACATAACCTTTATACACAAACATTTATTTAATGTGAAAATGCCTAAGTCATTTTGTCTTTTAAAAATTACAGATATGTAAATAACTCAGTTGGTTGCCTACAATTGCATTGGTTACACGGGCCGATATTTACGTTTTGTAGTTTTTTTGACAACTCCCATAATATGAAAAATGCTACATTGAGGCAAAATTACAATGAAGAAACTTTTAAGGCGCAGCCATAAAAATAGGAACAAAAACAACGAAACAAACAGCTCAAAAAACACACGTCTTCGTCACGTTATGTCACGCAATATTTAAACCGGACAGGGCGATATATGCCGGCGATTCTTCAATTGTTTTGCTTTTTTTTATTCAGCTTGGTATGAAATGTATCAAGCTGATTTTAATATATTTCAGGAATTAAACGGGGAGCATTTAAAAAATATATATATGTATTTTAGATCATCCTCTCTTGATTTTAATAATTTTATAATGCAATAAAGTTGTATACCATTTGAACAATATATTATTATTTTCCACTCTAGAAAACGGAATGATTCCTGTGAAAACCATGCGAAGTATTTGTGTCCTCTTCACCAGCACAGAAGATGTTGTATCTTTTACTGTTTAAAATGATATGGAATAAAAATAATATATGTAGAGAATATAAAGATTTGGTGGCTTAAAATGTGTAATACAGTAATGTAAAAAGTCCCTCTTCTCCACTTTATAGACACACACACCAAAACCAACCAAACGACAGAAACGATGGGGTCCAATCATTCCATTTGTGACTACCAGTACTCACAGCAATGAATTTATACCATTTATACAAATAACCTTCGGTTTGGTTCCTAATTAACGGGCGTGGGCCTGGGGCCCAGCCCGGTTAATAAAATAGCTTCTGTTTTTTTTTGTCGTCGATCACTTATACCTCTACCCCTGCTCTACTCCGCCAAAGTGCTAGGAGGAGAGCTAGGGGTGAGTATGAATATATATGAATGTATTCGCCTTGTGAAAGATTTTCTCGGGGAAGAACGAAGCCCGGACTCGAGAGAGCGGCGGAAATCGAGCCTATGTGAAAGTTGGACTGGTCCAAATAGATATTAATTTAGGACCGCCGTAAACACATCGGAGCGGCGTACAGATTTCGCAACGTCGGTGAGTTTGACTCGTTAAAATATTAAATCATTGTACTCACTACTAGGTGGACACACTAGGAGCGCCATTAGATCAATTTTTTTTTTATCAAGGCTACGTTACATTTCGCCAGGGTCATAATATTGTCCTGTTTGTTTTGTGTGAAATACATTTCTTTTCCGAAAGGAAAAACAGAAACTTGCCCAGACTCGCAGATTTATGTAAACAGAAACTTGCTGAGACGTGCAGATTTATATTTGGACGATTACGTCATAGGGTCACGTCGAATCGTGACTTGAAGAGATTGTCTGTGAGGTGCGTACGGCCATTAGATCAATTTTTGAGCTATTTTTTTCAAAAAAAAATAGCTTCTTAGCTGTCGTATTGGACGATGTAGCGAGGGTAGAGTTTGTCCCACCAATCAAAAATCGGACTACCATCAACAACACTTAGTTCAACAACCAATGAAATTGCCGTTTGTAAAGCTGCATCAGAAGAAGAGCAATTTTCGGACTGCCATCTTTGTTTGTGTGTAAAGACCGGCATATAACTATAACTAAGACATCGATCCCTTCGAGAAGATGAAGGCAACCTAAGCTGGTAATTAGCGCCAGAAAAGGAAAACCTATTGAAAAGTATCAATGGACGCCGATTCAGCACGCAGTAAGAAACGAAGGAACAAACATAAAGAAGAAGAAATAGGGGTGTTACGAAAAACTACGACCCTCGAAAACTAAGACCTAGTATCCCTTTGTATTGTTACTGTTTATATGTTCATTCATGAGATTTTAACCAGAAGTCTCTATTATTTTCCCCGGTTGAGAATTCCGCGCTAAAGTAACCTGTACTTCGAATATTCGAGGATTTGGTGACGAATCATGCCAAACAGATTTGATTTTTGCTAAACACGCGCTATTGCGATGTTTGCTGTTGAGTGCAGACATTTTCACGTGAAGTGGTAAATTCGTGAGCAGATACTAGTATTTTGAAGAGAAAAGTTGAAATATGCTTACGCAAGTTCTCTTGTCTTCTTGTTAATAGTTGACTTTCGGTAAATCTTCTTGGGTTGATTTTATTCACAGAACTTTTTACATTTTATGATCTGCAATGTTAACCATTTAATTTCGGTAAAACAGAAATGTATGTAATGTGATACTTTTGGTTATAATGCAGGCGTGTGTAACCTGATAATTTTGTTTTTCATGCAAAGGATGTAAACCTGATACTTTTGTTTTTCGTACGCTCGTGATAATTAGAATTAGTTCGTGTTTCTCAGTTGGATAAATATCTGCGTGTTGAATAAAATAAAATCTTTTCTCTTCGATTTTATCACAAGGATTTTCAATATATGGTATTTATTTCCAGTTTGGTACAAATTTTGCTGCAGTAGAAATATGGATATCGAAAACAAAATATAATTTGAACACTTGTTTTCAAATGAAATTTAATTAAATTACTTGTAGCTTAGGTACGGTCGCACTACAGCCAATTTTGTTTACCTAAAAAATTTTGTAATTTTTGGCGAGGAAAAATTTGCAAAAAATTCGGAAGTGCCAAATTTTTGGTGGTGGTTCACACTCAAACCAAGATGTGTTTTCCAAAACTCTCCTGATTGATGTAAATGTAAACTTAAACGGCTTGGGACCTAGGTTTCGTACTTCGCCTTTCTTGGTTTCGTCGTTTTCTTGCTTGCTGCTGGCTTCAATTTGCAATCGAAGGAGATTGTTTTGAACTTGAGACGAATTGTTCTCCAAATTGCCGCCGGTAAAATTTGGTTTCGATCAGACCCAGTGTAGTCATAGACATTCGCGGCGTAATATCGATGTTCATGTTCTTCGTTTTCGTCGAAATATAAATTATTAAAAGAGTCAGATGAAACCAGGTAAAAAAAATTTTTGTCCCGTAATTGCACGCGCTAAACTAGCGAATCTTAATTATCAAAACATAGCATCTTGCGTGAATGACAGTTTAATGGCTAAAACGGGCTAAAATAACAAAAAATTGTGTGATTTTCAAAAATTTGGTCGCCTCCAGGGCAACACTTCGGCTTCTTTGAAGATTGGCGAAAATTTGGCAATTCGCAAAAAAAAATTGGCAAAAAAATTGAAACTGGGGGTCGCACTGTATTTACGATTTTTAACGTTACGTGTTGACAGATTTGATACTTGAATAAACAAAATTGGTCAAAATTGGCTGTAGTGCAACCCGTGCCTTAGAGCCTAATTTGAATAAAAATGATGTTTTTCTTTGGATTGAAATCAAGAAATTGTTTTCCTTCAAGGTACTGTGACAATTTGCAGTTCTTGGTGTTCTGCTATGTGCAGCTGAATTGTCATTAAAATTTTAGCATTTTGTATTTTGATTAATGAATGCATTACAACATGTCAGGGTCAAGGGTCATCAATCAAATTTACATGAATATTTTACGCAGACCTTTAATTATTATACGATGATAAGGAGTACAATTTACTATTTAAAACAACACATTGTACTGGCACAAATATTTCTTGATGAACCACAACACAAATGGTTAATGTTTTAATACCTAAATATAATACTTTTGTTGACACGCATGTGTAACGCAGGTTTGTTCAATTGTCACGCATTCGTTAATTTCCAACTGTTTCTTTGCCTGTTTCTTTCCAATAGTTGACTACTATAAAATAAACCCAGGGTGGGGTAGGCTCAGTCTCCAGCTGTGGGTGTTTCGGTGTGCCCGCGATCCTCTCCACCTGGATCGCGGACTGGGGGAGCATGGGTAGCGGACTGCTCTGACATTCAACCCTTGGAGTCTTTGAGTTTGACCAGTCAGTAACAAATGTAACTTTTCAAATGTTTGGAGAATATTCTTTATCTCAAAACACCAATGCAGTCCCAATCTCTCATGTTACGCTTTTAACATCCAAGAACTGCATTATTTTCTAATCGACGACACCAACGTTATTTTCAATTTAAAACTTAAGGTTACCGTGTACCTTCAGGGTGTCTCAAGTCTAAAAATGTAGCGTGTCCGGATTTTTTGGACCAATTCTGTCCTTTGAAGGTATATGGTAACCTTAAACCACCCAAGTAAAATTAATAAAATAAAAAACGTTTGAATATTCTCTGACTGGAAACATTCGATCGTCCATTGAATATAATCAGTGTCCAGCACAAAATTGTTGCGGGAAAACAAGCCACAGTGCTTGATTTTTTGAAAACTTAAAATACACTAGTGTTGTTGATACTAAAGCATAGTTAGTAGAGGGGACATTGATCTACAGTTTCCAATCCAATCTTTTCATGATCCATAACACCATTTTTTACCACTCCAAAAAATAGCTCTTGCACGCATTGCGTGCCTATGTTTTTATCAAGGCTACGTTAGATTTCGCCAGGGTCATCCTTTGCCTAAATGATATTTTATGAATATTGTCCTGTTAAATAATTGTCATTTTGTGTGAAATACATATCTTTTCCGTATATTTTCTGAGAAAAACAGAAACTTGCTGAGAAATGCAGATTTATAAATAAGGACGATTACGTCATGGGGTCACATGAGTCTACGTCTGTGATAAACCAGGGTCGCCGTTAGGTCAAATTTCATATCAAGCTATTACTTTTGATTTGAACATGAATACTCTGCTGTTTATTTAGTGTGAAATACATTACTTTTTCGTGTTGGTGCAGCAATTCACTTCCTTGTATGCAGAAGATTTATAAATAACAACCATTACGTTACAATATCACATTTTGACTCACGCAATTTGTCGAACTGTGACTAGAATAGCTGCGAATGATGATGGTACAAACGCGGAACGTCTGCGATTGATGGTTCAACACCGATTCGTACCTATGTTGTCGTGTTTTTTCCTCTTATTCAACTTTGGCTTTATATTGAGGAATGATCTTCAAAGACTGCTCAGAGGCAAGAAAATTGACAGTAGGCACTATACGCAAACATCAGACTTCAGCGTGACTGCCGTGACTAATCTGATAGATTTCAAGCAAGAAAGCAGGTAAAACGGCTTGCTTGCTTGATAAAAAAAGCCGGTTATATTTTCTTCGAAAATTCTTGTTTATAGTCATCAGAGATCGGACATAAATCAATGAATAATCACTGTCTAATCTCCATACATTATTATTAATTTGTACTTTTCGCCAGCAAACCAACTCAGTTTACACTGTCCTCGAAGAGGGAAGGCCCATACCGGAATAATAACCTCAAAATATCAAATGCTATGTCATTTGTTACTTTGTTTTGTTAAAAAAGCATGTCCAGCTAATCGTCACAGTGGGGCCCATGAAGAACCGAAAAGCTAGCTAACCTCTTCCTTCAAGGAAACGCCGTCACTAACGGCATCCCTATTTGTTGCTACTTTTCAAGCAACAAATGTACTTGTTTTCTTTGTTTTCAAGCTGTCGTTTTGCGACAAGTTGTTGTGTTACACATTTATGAAGCATTTGTAATCATTTGAATAAGATAAGTTTTCAATCGCTGTGGACAACGTGATCTGTACATTTGCTTCATACATTTTGTAAGTACTAGCCAGTCTGTGTTTGAGCTCTGTGCCCACTTACGACAGTCCATACTCAACCAGCTTTAGTTATGACCAGTTTTTTAATTCCCAAGGCGGTTGCTTACAAGAGCTTTGACAGTATTGTTCTACATTAAATTTTAATAGTGATAGCTTCAATAAATTTATAACAGAAAAACTAGGAGAAATGAAAAGACAAGCCAGCTTAAAAGAAAAATAGTTACCATTGATATCTTCTTGTTTGATTGTAGGTGTATATTCTGAAGAGAAAATATTGCATCAATGGGTTTATTTTGTCTAGTTATATTTAAAGGTGTGGCAGCTACATTGTGTGGTTCCAGAAAATATCAATGCCTCCCCACGGAAGGTATTTTTGGTTGAACCCTCTACCCCCTTGGAATTTTCAGTTTAGCTTCATACTTTCCTTTAAAAATTCTGACTTTTGAAACCCCGTTCCCCCTTGAGAAATTCCAATGACCTTTAGACTGCAAAACAGTCCGTATTTTAGCGCAAGAGTCAGGCTGAACCTGGCCTGAAAAGGATCTGGAACGAGCGTGAAAATTACAAGAGGGATTGGAGAGAGACGCTGAAATACGTACTGTCGCCCTTTCCATACAAAAAATCCATTCAGAATTCTGCGTTGCTGGAGAAATGCAAAATTTTGATTGGTCCGTTTTCAACGTAATCTGTCATCGGACATCATTCTCGTCCCCAGCAGTCTAACCACAAACAGCGTCAAACATTGATTTTAGTTCGCGGGCGGGAAGATGGAGCAGGAGACATTCCTTCGATAGATGCGAGTTTTGATCGCTGTACTTTGGATTTCGGAAAGGACGTTAGTCAAGTGAAGCGACACAATGTCGACCAAGATCACAAAATCAACAGTAGGAAAGGCATCGATACTTGTTGTTATTCTGTTCGAAAGCGATGAGCTGATTATTATTAAACCTGAACAGCTAGAAAACATGTTGTTTTGCTCCACTGGGATTCTCGACTCACCAAATTTTGCTTCAATATATAATAACAAAGTTCCCAACCTTCAACGGACATGAAGAGCAAAATCTTGAAAGACTATTAAAGCGGAGACTGTTTTGTTATTCTTTTGCAGATTAACAAAATATATTTCAGTTTGGATGCGTTACCAAATTGCGTCTTAAAATAGCAGTCACATAATCGGCAATTATTTGATGGAGAAGCTTATTTAGGATTTCTCGGATGGAGCTCAGTTTATAAGGCGTAGGAGGCTTCAACAACAAATTTTTCGCTACATTGCCAATGACTTTAAAGACGAATACACGCAGACAAAAGATGGCCTATAAATATCGCTTTTATTGCTTCCCCCTTCTAGCGAAAAGTGTCATGTTTATGGTATCGAATTCAATGTATAGGTGTAGCTGTTAAGGAATTTTTGACACTTAGCGGAAGCATCGGTCGGAACGAATCGCAGACAAAAGATGGCGTATAAATATTGCTTCCCCCTTCTAGCGAAAAGTGTCACGTTTATGGTATCGAATTCAATGTATAGGCGTAGCTGTTAAGGAAATTTTGACACCTTAGCGGAAGCATCAGACCCCTGGTCGGAACAAATTTGTTGTATGAAAAGGGGACAGTCTCTCTTTTCTCGCCTCTTATGAGGCTTGCTTGGATTATCGGCGCTTCAATCGATCAAAATTGATAGCAATCGATAGCAATCTATGTAATTAAGGAAATTTTACTTGTGACTATTGATTG
>MU825397.1:0-12637 GCA_029204205.1 Desmophyllum pertusum
CCTGCGCTGAATAATATATTCATCATTGTGTATATATCTCTCCAAGTGTAACATTTTGGGAAACACTGAAATTCATCAATGTTTCCCCTTACAAACGTTTTCTCGTTTGCCATAGTTTTAGCTTCTTGTCCAAAATTTTGTCCCGACAAGTTCTTTAAGGAAATTTGGATGAATAATGACAACCAAACCGGAATTGTGGATTAAAACGTCAATACTCTTGGAGTTTTCTTTTAAAAAAAAAAGGCATGTCTAGGCTTTGGCCACTGTAAGAGTTTACTTTGAATCAATCCCCAACCTCGTCCCTAGGGCCATCTCCGCTTTTAAGATAGCGGGTGGGTGCGAAGAAGACCCTGGCGAATAGCAGGTCACGTGACCACAAAATTAGCCAATCCGGAGCCCGCCGCCATTTTGAAACAATAAAAATCTCCAATATTTTTGGAGACACGTGACCTGCTCTTCGCCAGGGTCTTCTTCGCGCCAACACGCCATCTTGAAAGCGGATATGGCCCTGGGGACGAGATTGAATCAATCCCCACTGACGTCACGGTTTACCCTCTCATTTGGACGCATTTTATAGTTTCATTTTATTTTGATTTTAGACATTTTATACCTTAATCGTCAGTGCATCATACTCTTGAGCGGCCTCGGAGTTCCTGACGAATCATTTATCAATCTACAAGACAAAATGCTTCGTAACCTCGCCTTGATGCTGCTCTTCGAGACGTTAGCATTGGACACACTTCGTCGCACAAACTTCCCTGGTGGCTTGAAAATCACAGCGTTGTCACGCAGTGGTATCAACTTCACACGAGAACCATTCTTTCGCTCTCTGCTCCTGGCAATCTATAAGAGCCGATTGGGAGACTTATTACGAAGAGCCAGGATTGTTATCCCAGAAACGCATGGGCGGTTGTTAATGGGCGTTATAGACGAAACTGGTACTCTTGAATATGGCCAGGTTTTCGTTCGTTACTCGAAGTTGGTCAGTGATTCAGGAAAAGAGCTGATCACGCTTAAAGGCAAAGTGGTAATCAGCAAGAACCCCTGTTTTCACCCAGGTTAGTTTTACTTGCCCGCAGGACATCAAATGCCTATTGAACAAACTATAGGTTAAAATATGTCTACAAGCCTGGCAGGCCCTACCCTGCGGAGACAGAGATTCACTTCTCTTTCAACGCGCGACGAGAAGTTACTTCTCGTCGCGCGCGCGCCGAAAAAGAAGTGAATATCTGTCTCGCAGGGTATGAAGCAACTAGGAGTACGTATCGCTACTCCCCTGGATGGGAGGTAGTCCATCACGTTTAACTATATACACCCAGGACTCCTGAGGCACAATAAGAGCATTAACATAGTCAGCCAATAAAATTGTTCAGTCTGAGAATGACAGCTTGAAATAAACCTGTTTAGTTAGCACTGGTAAATTAAAATGTCTTCACAACACTTCTAACCATGTAATTAAATTGTGTTCAACGAGACTTGACCGGATTTTCATGCTTAGTTTACATAGTTCATAGCCCAAAGGATTTATTCCGCTTATTTTAGGCGGGAGGGGCTTATTAACTAAAGGAATCAAGGTTTTTTTCTTCTTTGGAGCCTTGACACTGCATTCAATATACATTGATAAAGTAGCTTTTAATTGTTTTTTGTTTTATCTGTTGGTTGCAGGTGACATGCGCACCTTTGAAGCTGTTGATGTTCCAGTTCTTCACCACTTGGTTGACTGCATCGTTTTTCCCGCCAAAGGTCACCGCCCCCACACTGACGAAATGTCAGGCTCTGATCTCGATGGAGACAAGTATTTTGTCACATGGTATGACAAGCTGCTCCCACAGAGAGAGAATGTAGACCCGATGGATTTCACATCCCCAGAGAAAATAGTTTTGGATAGACCCGTAGAAGTATCTGACATGATTCAATTCGTGTCAGAATACATAAAAAATGATCAACTTGGGATCATCGCAAATGCTCATCTTGTCCATGCGGATCACGACAAAGTAGGTTAGTTGACCCTTAAAATAAAACTGTAACAAAAAATAAATAAAAACAGTAGCTACTTCCCATACATTCTCTTAAATCAAATCCAAACCATGCTCTCACAACTTGCAAAGCAATCATCACAACTTTAGCCAGCGGATTCATAATCTGCACGTGCGTAGAAGTGGCGTAAAGCCAGAAGGAAAGCTAATTAAGCTCGTATGCAAATCAAATGTCCAAATTCACGGTATTATGGAGAACGTCAACACGCGAAAGTTAATTTTCCTTTTTCTGTCCTGGACTTGAACTCACGAATTCAGCTCCTGGAAAGTTCGGCCACATTGGACAAATTGAACGTGTTGGAATAATCTCGAAATAGTTTATAGGAACGTTTTAAGGAATTTTGCGCGCGAAAAGAAGCCTTAAGAAAACACCGCTGACCAAACCGAAATTGATCGCTTTGCAAGTTGTGAGAGCATGGTTCTCGGTCCCAGGCCCTGTCGCTAGGAGACGTGGGTTTTGACTAAATAAAAGCAAATTACTTACAATAAGTAGAAGTAGTCCTTTGTCTTTAATTGCCATCTCAGCCGACTATACATTCGGTATTTGAAGCCATAATACCACAGCTTTGTATCTATTTTGATCGTCACTTGTCAGTGTTTTCTTTACTCGGCGTTACGCTTTGGTAACCAAGCTTTATTGAACTCGGAGGCCCGAATGCTAATTAGCATTTTTGACTAACGGTAATATTCACCAAAAATGCAAATTAGCATCCGGGCCTCCGAGTTCAATAAAAGCTTGGTTACCAAAGCGTAACGATAGTAAAGAAAACACTGACGATCAATGGAGACAAAGCTGTGGCTTTATGCTTCAAATACCGAATGTATAGTCGACTGAGATGGCAATTAAAGACAAAGGACTACTTCTTTGTAAGTAATTTGCTTTTATTTAGTCAAAACCCACGTCTCCTATAGCTCATGGTTTGACCAAAACGTTTTTCTTCGTATGACTCAAAGATCCAAAAGCAAGAAAAGTGTTGCTTCCAAAACTGTTAATGTTATTTATTAAAGATAGTCTCTCTATTACTTTTAAGGTATATTTTCCAGTGAATGTATCACATTAGCCCACATGCACTCAGACGCTGTAGATTTTCCAAAGACAGGGAAGTGTCCATCTCTTCCCAAGGAACTGAGGCCTGATCAGTACCCAGACTTTATGATGAAACCCGGGAAACCTCGGTACACGTAAGTCATATGTCTTATATTGATATACATCATCGGATTTAGATTAATAAAAGCTTTTGGATGTGTAGGTTTAATTAATTTGGACTTACGCTGAAGGGACATTTTATATACATATCCCTGGTCTTCAGAGCCCGCACCCCAAAGTGGGTACACTGGTGCTATGTCAATCATTTCTAACGAAAAAAAAAACTTTTACAAAGAGCTCCAGACCTTTCGACTAACTTAAACCTGTCAGTTTTATAGATATGAGATCAATTTTGTAAAACTACATTTTTGATACAGGATTGATACAGCCACTCGCATACCCGCACGTGTAAACGAGTGAAATAATTATTTTGTCTTGATGCCAAAAAGAAAAGCACAAAATAATATAAGGCTTTTAAAATTGAGATTGAATGAATACTTACATTTCAGTAAACGCATGAATAATTTCTTTTTTTTTTCAGATCCGAAAGGATCCTGGGAAAACTTTTCCGTAAGTGCAAATCACTCGACCGTGCCCAGCAGTTCTCTGTTGATGCTTCTCAGACCCAGATCACCCCCGACCAAGACATGATCGTACCAGGCTACGAACAATATCTTGAAGAAGCTAAAGCAGCGAGAAGTCTCTATAACACCAAGCTAGATGGTCTGATGTCCTTATATGGTTTGAGAAATGAAGGTGAAGTCATCACTGGTTGCCTTGTAAGAGTAAACACCCGTCTGTCTGGGAAAACCGACGAGAAATTTGAAGTGGCGCAGATGATTCAAGCTAGTCTGTCAACTCTGCGCGCAAAAACCCGACACGATTTTATTATGAATTCGGTGGTGAAGACCAGGTGATGGAAGAGTTTGAAGACAACCGTGCTTTTAGTGATGACGTCATGAGGAAAGCTTCAGCCTGGTATCTGGCAACATACCAAGAGAACGACGAAGAAGAAAATACGACCCAGGCTTCGTCGAGTAAGTTGCCAGGAAATCAACAAACTGGTGAAGCAGGAGGTCAGGCCAGGCTTCTAAGCTTTCCATGGGTTGTCGACCGAATCCTGGCAAAGATCAAAAACGCAAAGCAGAAGGAAAGAAAAGCGAAAGGGATCCAGACGCGGCATGCGCTGAATGCAGTCGGTGACGTCATTACAGATCAAGCAGCATACTTTTTCGATAAGTTGAAATCAACTCTAACTGACGATCGTGAAATGCGAGTTGGTAAACGTAACAAGCTGCAGAGGATGCTAAACCGCCGTCTTGGGGAAGGCCGTGCTCCACGTCTGTCTTTATGTGATACGTCGCTGACCGGGATCTCCGTGGGTGACGAAGAGCGGCTCCGCCGTGTTGAGATCTATGCACATTACAAGTGGAACGCTTCTGATCAAGAGCAGTTTGAGTACCTTGGTAGGCTTGGTACATTACTGAGTGATGCTGGCTCCTTCCGCATTCAGAGATATCCTGTTGCGTTGCATTTCCAACGAGATCAAGGTAAGGAAAAAAGGGAATGCCAAAATATCATGCGTCGGTCTGGTGTATTACATAGAATTTAAAATAGCGTTGTAAATAGCATTAAATATCATTTAATAGCATCAAATAACATTAATTATTATACATTCAACTCACTATCTCTTTTCTGATTGGCCGAAAGCGTACAGTGAATTTTCGAAATCAGCGCCTTTGAAAGCATCTACGTCATCTACCTGCAGATTATACAATAATCATGTCAAGTGCACTCAAGGTCACGGGTAATCATGTCAAGTTCGCGCGCTTTACGTTGCTTGCCGCTTAAAAGTAAACAACATCGTTGGCAAAAGCATTTTTTTTTTCGTTGAATGTATAATAAAACAATTATTAGATTCGGTTTTTGTGATATCAAGAATAATCAAGGTCTCGGTAAGAGTTATCAGCCTCAGCCTTCGGCTTCGGCTGATAACTCTTATCTCGACCTTGATTATTCTGGATATCACAAAAACCTCATCCAATAATTGTTAAATAACATCACATGGCATTCAATTAGCATTAAATAATATTAAATAATATTGCTGTGGTTCTGTTCCTTTGTGAAGGCAAAAATTACAGCAAAACGTAGTAAGAACAAACATCGATCTGTCACTAAAGGTCATAATAAATACATTTAGAATAACGGGAAAATTGCAGAAAAAGGAAAAATATTTTGAGAGGTTAAAGACCATTACCATTTCAACTTATGACAGGAAGGATTTAATTTCAAGCTTTTGTGAGAATTTTTTAAGAATCGTCTCTCACATGAAAACAACAAGAACTTCTGAAAATCAATCAGCATGTGTATGGCAGAAATGTTATACATATACATATACATACATAAAACTTTTGTGCTCAGCAGCAACTAGACAGTTTACAGTCACTCTATTTTTTGCGCTGAAATCGTTCTGCTGTCACGATCGATCGTGGAGCCGCCATCTTGGATTATTTGGCGAGCGAAATCTGGGGAGAGGACAAAACTCCCCTGGGTACGGGGGGCGGGGCGCGGGGAGGCACGAAAAAATAGAGGGACTGTCCGCACTTCTCATGTTTTCCCGTTCAGGGCTGCCGTTGCTCCAGCAACGACAGCATCTGATTGGTCCATAGACAAAGCGCGTTAAAACATTATTGACAACTTGTTGACAAGGTTGACATAAAACCGCTAGCTAGATAAAACAGTTCTTTTTTCAATAAAATGTTTCTGTTGATACGACGCTCATTTCCAAATCCGTTTCTATAATTTCAAACTTTTCGCGCAACTGATCCTCCCATCTGGCGTCTTATTTTCCCCTTCCTGTTTTCTGGAGCACGGGAAAAGTTTATTTCTTAACCGGCTAAAAATTCACGCTCTATTTTACTCAGCGCATTTTTACTCTAGGCAGAATAATTCAAGCCGCCGGTCGTCTTGTGATTTTAGAATTTGAGAGCTCTACAAAATCTAGCCCGGGACAGAAGGACGACTCTTCTTTTGAGGTAGATCAGGGGAAATGATGTTCAGTCTCTTGTAACGATCGTCTTTTGGCTTGTTGCTCGACAGCGCCTCGAATGAATTCGCACAACGTTATAGCCAGGCCCACTGATTTATATGTCGCATTTCAGTCGCGTCGAATATAATTCAAGCCGCAGAAATCTCGCTGGTATTATCTGATTCGACTACGTTGCAATACACCATGGAAGCAACGTGCTCTACTTTGCTATTTGTCTGGGCATTGCACTGATTTAAAGCTTGAGTTTCCGGGACTTGAATATTCGACGCGACTGAAATGCGACGTATAAATTGGGCCATACTTATGTTCCATATCTTGCAATTGAGGGAGAACTTCACACAAACACGCAAAGATCCCTTGTCATATTTGCTGCTAAATTCATCAAGAAGTTTCTCCAGTAGCTCTGCGATGCGAGGCTCCACGCCGGACTTCTGAGGGATCCTGGATATATTTTCAGTGGAGATGTATCGATTCGATTCTTTCCACCAAAATCTCCGACAGGAATCTTGAAATTACATGGCACAAGCGACACGCATCCGATTTTCCAGATTTTACCTTTTTTTTTAAAGTAGAAGACGCGGGTGTTTTTTCTATAATAAATAGGCAATAAGCTACATCGTGTGCAAAGCGTTCAGCAAGTTGCAAGTTGTTTCTCGAGGGGAAAAGAACGACCGACGGTCAGTCATTTTTTTCGCTTGCGAAACTCTCACGACATCTGATATCAATGTTTTGGTTTTACCTGGCCACCATGTTTACATAGAGGCGGAGCGTTGTCTGTATAGGTGCCAATATTTACTCACGAGTCCTGAACGGGAAAACACGAGAAGTGCGGACAGTCCCTCTATTTTTTCGTGCCTCCCCGCGCCCCGCCCCCCGTACCCAGGGGAGTTTTGTCCTCTCCCCAGATTTCGCTCGCCAAATAATCCAAGATGGCGGCTCCACGATCGATCGTGACAGCAGAACGATTTCAGCGCAAAAAATAGAGGGACTGTAAACTGTCTAAGCAGCAACAACCAATGAAAATATTTGCTTTCTTTGTCCCAAGCTCGTGACAAACTGAATACAGTTACTTACTACAGTATGTCCGAGCTTACAATTTACCATCTTTACATTTATTACTACACATGACACTTTAATTAGACAGTGCTGATGCTAGCAGTATGCAGGACGCGTGTAACATACCTAGTGTATGACCGCTCACCACATGAGATACTCCGTAGCTCAGTGGTTAGAGCATCCGACTGGTGTACGGATGGTTATGGGTTCAAATCCTGTCGGGGACTCAGATTTTTGTCTTTGCCCCACGCTCGTGACAAACTGAATACAGTCACTTTTACTTATAATATTATCTTTCTTGTTATTAAGGTTTATTGAGGCAACAGTACTACATCACAGCGGACTCCAACAGACTGTTGAAGAGCGCGTATGTCGGTGTTCATGTTCAGCGGTGTCCTCGTCTCCTCCATCTTCTATTGATAATAATGCACTGGGGGCGCAGACGGTCTCTTAATGGAGAGTCAAAACATAGCTTCCTCTCAGACGATGATCTCGCCACCCTTTTTGTCGCCTTTTGTGAGAAATCTGAATTCATTAATGAGGTAAGTTTATTTTTTAAAGGAATTTTCACTCCATTTTGTTGATGTGACACAATGCATTAAAACCTCGACCACATTTTCCCATGTCTACATAACGTTGCATAATAAGTTAACTACAACACTTGTTTGCAATATGCTAGGGAGGCGCGGTGTCTCTAGTGCATGGTTAGCGTGTCGCACCTGAGATCTCACGATCGATGGTGCGAGCACTGGTATCTAATATCTTGATGCGCTTAGACAAGATCATCTGCGATGGACTAGCTTCCCATCCAGGGAAAGTAGCAATACTGTCATGCTAAACAAACCAGGATTAAGCGCCAGTTTTTGTTAGACTTTACTTTACTTTACTTTTTTCAATACTATTATTCAGCTTGAAGGCGATGAGCTGCAAAACTTCCGTTCCAGTCTTCTTGGATTACCTCCCAGCGCTAAGCAATCCGATGCTGAGGAACTGTGGAACAGTGAAGTGCTCGGTGAAGTACCCGAAGAAAGGCTGAACGGCTTCAAAGACGAACATCACTCCAGGGCACGTGTTAATCAAGTTCTTTGAGTATTACAGCTCACTTGCCGACGATGATCCCCTTCATGTACGACTCATGAAGAATCCAGTGAAAATCAGAGAAACACTTTGTCCATACGTTTCTCAAGAAAAACAGTGCTCGCTTCTCTGATGCCGCACTTCACGCATTTCACGAGCTTGCGCAGTGCTGTGGTCTGGACAGTCTCACTGCACCAATTAACAGAGAGAGCACGCGTGAACTACAAGAAACGCTGACCATGCCAAACACGACTTGGGGCGCACTTCGATTTGCTGAGGAGTTTGTTCGTGTCAAGTTATCAACACTGACGTCAGCACAGATCACCATACGACCTGGTAAATTTTTTCTTGTACTTAGTCTTCTCCCTGAGATCACCGTCTTTATCGAAACAAAAAAAATATTTGGCAATAATGCGCGAATCCCAAGCGTCATTTTCAAAACAATAATGTGCCGACGATAGTCTCTATTTTCCCTCATTTTGCGTTTTTCCATTTTTGTGACAATCTTAGATTACTGATATATATGAATATCTCATGTGATAATCTCTATTTCCATTGTGGTCTGAAAAGTACACTTTGCGGGCTTTTTTTATTTTTCCCGGCTCTCTCTCTAAAAGGAATCATTTCTAGCATCGCAGATGCATTCTGCAATCAAAAACCACAAGTCCTTATGTTTCGCCATTCAAAAGCTAATATGTGAAGAATTAGGTCTAAATTAATGTTGAGGTTGTTACTTTTAAAGTAGATACAAACTTGTATTTGTAACGTATTGCAATAGGAATTATTTACGTAAATGTTTTGTTTGCGAAAGCCTTTGGCTACTTTGACCACTACGCACTCTTTTACATAAATTGTATATATTTATTCCTCTTTCTTTATTTTTCTTGTTTATAACTTATATATATATTATTGTAATTCTTTTAAAAAATAAGTGCAAATAAAATTAACTTGAACTTGAACTTGCACTAAGCCAATGCCCATGATTGTTCATGTATAATTTCCTTCTCGTTTATTTTGCAGCTCAAAAGTCTGCGGGCTACATTCTTGAGGCAACAGGGAATTACCTTACACTGCACAGTGTTCAGAGCGAACTGGAGAAACTGGAAACAACCTGCACGTCCTACATCTATGACCATACCGTGAGTGGCGCTACGCGGTTTTTGTTCTTGGACCAAAACGGGCCTAGCGATGTGGTTACTTTCAAGAAGTTAAAACGAGATTTCGCTGTCAACCTTAACCCACTGGCGGTGAGCCTTGCCAGTATGTCTATCGAAGATGACGTCGCAGAAACAAAGTTCTGCAGCGTACTTTCATCCCAGCTGGAGGTTTTCAAACGGCAGCATCTGTCCTACGTACACGGTACAGACACACTCAAAATCAAGGCCGAATTTGGAAGCATTTATGTTGAAAATGCACATGCGCTTGTGTCACTTGCAATTGTTGGAACCGTTGAGGACACACTGAGTAAAAACGCCGATCCTAAAAACCAGTCTGGTCAGGCAAAAAAGCAGAATTTGATGAGGCACAAGTTCATACCACTGTGGTCAAGCGGCTGTTGGACTGCAGCGTTCCAATTAAGTTCCCATGAGTCTACCGAAGAAACGTACACTCTGGGAATAAAAGCAGGCAAGAATCACACCATGACCGTTATTTACGACGAGGATTTGCAGTTTCATGATGTAGAAATCCCACCGATAAACTGGGTTGTAGTCGACGTCAAAGCCCCGCGCCCTGCCAGGACGAAGTCACGTGATATTGATTTCCGCGTCACCGTCTGTTCCGAGCGGAAACTGGACGCAGAAGAGAAAGAGGAAGTTATGAAGTCGGCAAATTATGAAATATTTAAGACGAAATCTATCATCAGCAAGGCACCCAATGGAGGTTTGGTACTGGCAAGCGAGTTCCTAAACAAAGTGGCTTTCGTCCGCCATGACAAAACGTCCCTCTATCATGTCTACCGTGGAAAATTGTTTGCTACAAGTGAAAGAAGTGGACAAGTATGACGTAAGAGGTAAAAGATTCCTCAACTCTCCCAGCAAGAGCTTCACTGAAATGCAGATATGGGGAATGTTCAACGGCAAAGGTGACGAGGAAGAGGCGATGGAACTTGCCAGAGACGTGTGGTCGGCAACTAAGAAACTGTTACCACACATTAACAGTTAAGAGAAAGACGATAAGTTTTACTGTTGCTTTTTACCCAATTACTACACGTTGGACATTTATAGAAGGGGAAAAAATGAACGCTGATATAATTTCATATTAATTTTAAGGTTGATTCTTAGCTTGAAAAAATAAACAGGTGTCAAGTTAGGCCAAAGGACTCTACACGTTGAAGATAGCGACAGCCGGTCGTGATATAATCGAGTTCTAATTACCGAAAACCGGTAGGTAATAAATTAGTCACAGTGAACAAATCCCAGAATTCAATTTTTTTTTGAGTTTGCCACAATAATTACAGATAATCTCCACATAACGAGTTCAAGTTCGATTATTTGAAGACAAAAAGTTCTGATTAGTGCCAAGTCCTTTACCAATTATCCACCAGAACGTGCTACGCGTAAATAGCTTATTAGCATTCCAGATTTAGTTTGATTGTTTTGAAGATTGTTTGTGGATTAGTTGTTTACTTTTTACCTGCTATTGTTTTTAAGAAATTAAGGCAACATATATGTTTTTGGTTTTTAATTTTTTTAAAATAAAATGTTAATTTGATGTATATACAAGGCTAAAAAGAATTATTGACTAAGTCGAAAACTTTCGGTTCCTTTTATTAATTTTATCATTAATTTTATTTTTAGCGTTGTAAATACAGTCAACTCTCTCTAAAGCGGACACCCTCGGGACCAGCCTCTAGCTGTCCGCCTTAGAGAGGTGTCCGCCTTAGAGTGGCGTCCGCTTAGAGAGAGTTGACTGTACATCATTTTACCTTTTAGAGCGAATATTATGTCGAATGTTACTTTTGTAAAAACAAAATTATAGAATCCTCAACAATAAAAGACAACACAAATATATTTTTTTATCATTTTTTATTGTTCATATTTAATATGCATAGTGCAGTTATCTCGACGAAAACGTGTTTTTAAAGGGACACTGTCCCGGCGTATTTGCTCAAAACTGTTATAAATGCACGAAATGGTCCCTAAATCTATGAAATAACAACTTAATAAACTCTAACTAAATGATAAAAAAAAGCAATTTCTTCAAGAAATTCCATACTGCAACAAAAGTTTTGCAAAATTTCAAAGATTTTCGAGCCAAATTTGAAACTTTGAAAAACTGACATCCTGACAGTTTTTCAAAAATCCATACTGCAATCCATTTCCATCCTCGCTGTCGTTAGTCATCCTCACTTCCTAATGGGTTCCTGTCATTTGCCGAGTGTTATTCTACAGAATCAAACCATTATTGGTTCAACTTCCAATGATCTAGATATGTTTCTGAGCTTCCCAAAATCATGCTAAAATCAGGACAGTCGTAATTATTCAAACGGATAAAGTTCATGTGATAATTTCTGTCG
This sequence comes from Desmophyllum pertusum, assembly GCA_029204205.1. Taxonomy (NCBI): domain Eukaryota; kingdom Metazoa; phylum Cnidaria; class Anthozoa; order Scleractinia; family Caryophylliidae; genus Desmophyllum; species Desmophyllum pertusum. Next base: position 11,823 of record MU825397.1, read on the forward strand.
TACTTGTTGTTGTAACCACTCAATCACTTCGTCCTCATGTTGACTGAGCCAATGAATATTGGCGTGTATTTGTTCTATCCCCATTTGAACTTGGCGATACGCTGCATCAGTAGGAAGATAGTCCTTGAAAAACTCCATAACCTATAACAAAACAAAAAATAATACGTAAGGAAAGATGATCCGGCTCGAAGGAGCATTATGTTTAGTTCCAAACGTAAAAATGTCTGGTAAAAAAAATCACATCCTTTGAGAAGACTTCCAAAGGTAAACACACAGCCTTAAAACTTTATTACAACGTTAACAGCAACACCAGATGATAAAACAAAAGCACATGGTATTGCGCCATCCCATGGGAAGGGATGGTAAGCAGTTTTCTTATAGACAAAGTTCACGATTCTAGTTTCTAGCTTCCGCTGGGTTCGGGCCGAAACACTCTGACATCATAAGATATTAGAGTTTATTATACGACATAAGCATTTTAGAGTGCGAATACGCACAAGACCCGACGAGAGCAGATATGAAGCACGCAAGTATTACACGAGGTCCTCAGTCCCCCTGACCCGCGCGCTAACCGGCAAAAAACTCTGTTGAAAGCCTATTATTTTTGGAAAGAATTATGTTTCGGTATTTATAAAAAAAAAATAAACAATTTTATTTCAGCGGAAAGTTGTGTAATACAGATCTGGAAGGCATTTTTACGAAGTCCAGTGTTTATTTTTTCTCGCCTAAAGGCTCTGAAAAAAATAAAAACTGACTCGTAAAAAAATACCCAGCCGTATTACAACAACTTTCCGCCTGGAACTAAATCCTTTATA
>MU825397.1:1407905-1423714 GCA_029204205.1 Desmophyllum pertusum
GAGTGAATGCTTAGCATGAACGAAGTTATAGCGTATAGCGGACAAATTTCATTCGCTCGCCTCGCTCGATCCCTCGTCGATGGCCACAAGTTGTAAAACAATACTGTATGGCGTAGTGCGGTAATTTATGCATTATCAGTAAACAAAATGGCGTCTGGCGCGGATCTCTTCTAATTTTTTCAACACGGTATTTTCACTCCTAACAATTACAATTAGACACCTTTTTGGAGTTCGAAATTGAAAGAAATAACCCTAAATAATACTCGACCGCCCAAAGAGGAGACATTTAGAATATTAAAAGTGAGTCACGTTTGAAGTTCTTCGATCGATTCAAGCTCTGATGAAGACTCAAGCTGTCGAAACTTTTAAAAACCAAGCTGCGACTTCAAGACTTAGGAAAACACTTAAGTATGTTAAATGTTGTATCTTCTTTATACCAAGTGTATGAATAAAATCTAAATTATCTGAATCATTCTATATTTTCTTTTGTACCACTATGGAATTCTATGAATATTTTCTTTTGCTTGCGTCTGAACTATAAAAACCCTTCAATGCTTTTTTCCAGCGTAATATATTTAAAGCGAACTGATATTAGTACCTGTGTTTCTCATACTTGCGGGGGAAAAAAAAAAAAAAAACGTGCCTCCACCGGGATTCGATCTCGCGACCTTCGATACGCAAGAATTGCCTTTTTTTGACTCACGGGGGACACCCACGGGAGCGACAGAGGCCCTGTACTTTTTGCTTCCGCTGAACGAATGAAACGACTATCGCGGGGCTCAAATGAGATTCACCGAGGACACCGAGTTGCTGTTGTTTTGAGCTGGAAGTGGCTTGATTTACTCACCAAATGACTGTGTTTCAGTGGCTATGTTCATCTTTTCTATTCATGGATCTATTTAGACGCTCGACAGTGTTTTTTGGCTCACCCCCATATTTCCTTGGCGCTGGCGAAATGGACTCGCATCGTTTGTTGAGTTATTTTTTTTATTTAAGTCTTAAATACCTCAGCTAGTCAGCGCGATGGACGATGTTATCATATGCATTATTTTAGTTGCATGAATGGTTGAAATAATTGGTAAAATATTATTATCGGAACGACTGTGTGAGGACGCGTTGCGTGACGGGGGACAAAAAACTAAGATTTACCTGTCATTTTCATATGTTTTTTTAATAGGAGAGCAAACCCATTTTTGATAATTTAACTGTAGCTAATTTTAGTCGCAAGAATTACAACTTCATAGATAACTGAAGTATTTTTCTTTCCAAGAGTTTCGTGTATGACAGAACTGATCATGAAGACGAATGAATGTTTTACATATACAATTAATTTTATATTGTGCGTGCGAAGCAACAGACTACACAAACAAGATCAGCTGAATGTTTTGAAATGATTGAAATATTTTATTTCACGAACAGCAACATGCTTTAAAATAAAACTCAAACCAGTTCGAACAAATTCGCCGAATATTTAAACGACTTCTAAAAAGTTAGTTAATGAGGTCTAAATCAACTTATAAGCAGGTCAGTCTAAGTCGCTAAATGTTTTTTTAGTCTGTGTTTATATACACCTTCTAAACAGGGTTAACGTTTACTGTACGGTTATGAGCTTAAATATATACATTTAGGTTGGCCAGTCAGTTTTAAAATCGTATTAGGCCATGGTTTTGTTAAACCCTGTGTAAACCTTGTTTTTAAAAATATTCGGCCCATAAAGTTGGCGATTATCGCCCGGGGATTATCGAATATCCGATGAGTACGATTAAAGACTTTTCGTTTGAGTTTTCCCTCCCGACCAACACTGATTTGGACGTGAATACGAAAATACACCGGCTTGCGTGAATGCCGCGCGGAATCTTATTGTTCTGTTTTCGAGGAATAAATCGAGACTCAAAACTCGAAACTCGATTCTCAAAAAACATCGAGGACGAGGACTGTCAACTTACATTTACCCGGTACTACTGCATATTTTCTATGTTAATTAATTTCTTTACTTTTCCATTCACGAGTTGGCACATAGTGCCTTTGATTCTTTTTAATTCAGTTTTCAAGGAAGGTATATTTCCGTGAAACTTAATGTTTGTTCAGATCTGTCAGTGATACATGATTTATGTCCCGAAATCAAATTCTGCTAAGCCGCCTTTTCAGCGCCACAACACCAGAACTGGAGATTAAACGTTTTATATTTCAATGGGCTTCAGATTCAACGCTGGAAAGTATTTACGGTTTTTGCGGCTTCTCGTAATGTCGTATAAAAACATTTTACTGATCGATAACTCTCTTATTCTCTTTCAGGGACTGCCGGTGATTCACTTTCCAATCATCGTGGTCATCCCTTTTCAACCAAAGATCAGGAGAATAGACAGCTCGGGCGGTAACTGTGCTGTGGCCTATAAAGGAGCATGGTGGTACCATTCCGGCTGTCATAATTCCAACCTGAACGGTCTGTATCATCACGGGCAACACTCATCTCACGGTGATGGAGTCAACTGGTATCACCTGGAAAGGAGATAACTACTCTGCCAAGAGAGCGGAAATGAAGATCAGACCAGAAATGTTTTAAGAACTTTTAAGCTGGTTTCTTCTGGAGTGCATCAGCACAGAGCAGAAAGCTCTCTTCTTATAGTACAAGGTTTAGATATAGCAAAGCAGAATTATAAGGATTGCTGTCGATAATTATTTTTGATAACATTAATTTCGGCATGTACTTGGTGCTTTGTTTTGCGGGTTAAATAAAATGACATTTCAACGTTAACTTTCCTGCTGTTGTTTTAATACTTTCTTCGCCTTCTTCGTCGTACAAAATTTCTGACTGATCAGGGCAATGCCTAACTGATTCACTCCTTTAGGAGGGGCGTATTAACCTAATATTTTCCTACATGAAGCCCATTTTCCAACCCCCCCCCCCCCCCCCCCCCCCTCCTGATAATTATTGCACAGTCCCTTACTGTTACTCTTTACTCTTTATAAACTTTATAAATGTTTTTCTTAGGAGGACGAGGAGGAATTTCGGCGGTATTATTAGAGAACATTTTGGGATTCGACATTGGGATTCGACCAACCTGTGAGCGAAATTTTAAAAACTATAATGAACATAGTGGCTCCTTATAAAAAAAACTATAAGGATAGGTCATATTGCTTACTGAGGCAACTTCGCGGCTCAGTCACGTTTTCGCCCTCAATTAACTTGTACTTATTCCCCCGACAGTAAGGCAACTTCGATGCAAACGAAAATATTAGTTCCCAACTAATTGTGTCTCCTCCAGATTGTGTTTGAGAGATACCAGAAGTGTTGATGGATATAAGAATCGTCAACCTGAAGTTAGAACACAAATGGGACAGTCCTGACGCGCGGTGATCAAGCCATCAATCGTTTTCGATTTTTTGCATTCAGCGAAGACGACAGTGTTTTGACAAATCACTACTACAGTTATTATTAGCTTGAGAAGCTATCAAGGGCGGGACACTATTCCATTACCTTCTATAAGATGTCAAAGTTATGGAAATTATATTGACAGCTTTTTTGTACTCAGTCTAGCTTTTTCAGAAATGCCTGAAATGTCGAGATCCCTTTAGTTGTTTAGTAGTTATACCGATCAATTGGACGATAATAAATGTATTACAAAGATGCCTAAACAGCTAAGCAGCCATAGCTATCGGTTTTTATCTGGTGGTAGAGAAACAGCTCGCGAGAATCAGTGACTGAGTTGTCTATTTTCCAATGTGGCGCTGAATTCCTGACAAATTGGTGTCTCCTTAGGTCAAACTTTGTCTTAAACTTATAAATTAAGGTATTCAAATTCATCCATCGAGATTGCTCTAGATCCAAATTTTCAGTATCTTGTATCAAGTCTTGCTGAACACTAATAATTTATTGACCGATATAATTTGAAATCCCGCGGATTTCTCGAACCCTCAATTTCTCAAACATCCTGATAACTCGCTCAAAAGTCGTTTCCGGCATCCCTTGAACTTGTTTCACTGTAAATTTCACCCCCCATCATTCGGAGATTCCAGGGGCAGGCAGTATAATCGGGGTGGAGTACTGAGATAAACGGACGAAAACTCACAATGGCTCAATCATCTACTGTATGTACGCGAGGAGATGCTTTCAAAAACCACGACCTCCTTGTTAACGTTTTCGAATATAAATTTCCATTTGACTTGAGTTTGCTTAAAGCGGCCTCAGCTTTAGTTTTTAAGGCATTTCAAATCGACGTAAAAACCCTTTAGTAATTTTACACTGACTTAGGCTATTGTGTTATGAACAAATTAGAAAATGTCAAGATTTTTCGCAGTTTGATTACTGAAACTCAGAAACGTGCTAGCGTCGATACACGTAGCTCCTTTGTTTTTTCGGCTCTTTGCCTTTTTTTAACTGGATTTATAATTTCTTCGGACCTAATGAAACGTTTATGCGAACCATGATCACCAAACTATATTATTATAGTGAATCGGTCACGTTTGGCAGAGGAGGTTGATGCGGGCCCATAATTATATACAGTTCCGATCCATGTATTCAAAACCAAAATCAACATAGTTATAAGCTGTATATCAAATCATGACCTCTGCACCACTCTGCTTCCCATACTCCGGCAATTACCATGATCTTTGTAAAATGCAAACCTATCAATACACATGTATTAAATAATCGCCAAAAAAATTGCTATCCTCCGCGAGGCATTCATTTTTAATCTCACAGGGTTTTCGCCAACCGGCTGTCACTCAATGTTTCACTAGTATCCTAAATTCTTGTTTACGCTATCAAAATTATAAACCATACATGACTACTAATAAGGCCCCGAGTATATAAACACACACACAAATATATATATTTTATTGTAGTTGCTTTAGTTTTCACTGCTAAGTTTCAAACAAAATGATCTTGTCGTGATTGTGTGCCGAGTAGCATGTTAGTTTTGTGCGGAAATTATAATAAACGTGTAGAATGTCCAAGATCAAGCCTAGATATTAATTCTGTGGTTGTTAGATTGAAAACGTATTTCTCCTAAAATAGAAAGCTCCAGACGTGAACAATCTTGTAAGAGAAAAGGTAAACAAAAGTACGACATAACATTGTAGCTTTAGTTGGACCGGAACACTATGTTTACGCCAAGTTGCTGAGTAAGACATTCTTCGAAACTCTCACGATGTTTTTTTCTCTCATCAAAGGTTGTCTTTCGTTGTTGGTATTAACTATCCTGAGATCAGCTGTCGACGCAAACAACAGCAAGGGAACTCTGGCACCGACTGCTGGAAGTAATTGTCACAATGTGTACAATTACAACAGTTTTAGCGCCGGACCCAACAAGGAAGTCAAGACGCTTTTACTCGAAATGAAAGTGCAACTCGCTGATCTTCAAAAGACGGTCGAAGAAATAAAAGGAAACAAAACTCATGTTAAAGGTGAGAGCAGTTAGTTTTTGCAGATTTTCGTGTCCCTGAACACAGCAGAAAGTGCTGATCTGAAATCTGACTGAAGAAATATTTTGATCAGTCTCTCTGTCTTTCTCTTTCGATTTTTTTTCAGTTTCCAAGAAGAACTGTGCTGAGCTGTACAAATCTGGTAAAAGAAGAAGCGGTGTTTATACAATAGACCCTGATTGTTCAGGTGCCTTTGATGTGTTCTGTGACCAAAAACAGCCGGTGGAGGGTGGACAGTGTTCCAGAAGAGACTGGACGGCTCCGTTGATTTCTTCCGCGGTTGGGCCGACTACAAACGTGGCTTCGGTAACCTGAATGGCGAGTTTTGGCTGGGACTGGACAAGATAAACCGCCTTACCAACAGTGAGAGATACAAAAGCTCCGTGTTGATCTGGAAGACACTGCAGGCAAAACAGCTTATGCCGAGTACGATCAATTTGCTGTTACGAGTGAGAAGAATAAGTACCAGCTGAGCCTAGGAACTTACTCTGGTGAGTAATTTCTTTTGTTATTATTTTTGTTATTATTAAAACGGATATTTTTTTCGGGATGCTTGTTTTGTAGAGAGCTTACAGTTGTATCGATAACTATTTATTCTGTTTAAGGTACGGCGGGTGATTCTCTGTCTCGTCATCGGAGTTTGGCCTTTACAACCAAAGATCGGACAATGATCGCGAGAGCGGCAGCAATTGTGCTGTGAAGGCTAAAGGAGCCTGGTGGTATAGCGATTGTCGCGATTCCAACCTGAACGGTCTGTATCATCACGGGAAGCATTCAAACGCTGATGGTGTCAACTGGTATCACTGGAAAGGTCTTAACTATTCCGCCAAGAGAGCAGAAATGAAGATCAGACCAGAAAAGTTTTAAGGGTTATTTTAACCAGGTGCTTTCTTGTGAAGATAATTATTAATCTTGCTAAGTTTTAAAGTTGTAATGGGTCATTTGCGTGGGAAAATAAAATGCCATTTCAAACAAAATTCTGTGTTTTCTCTCTCTATAGTATTCCACCCCATCCCCTGCAAAAACAACAACAACAACAACAAAAACACTTCAAGTACCGGGTAGCACTACATTTTTTTTTCAGGATCCGCAAAAAAGAAGTTCCCGCAAACAATTATTCCGCAAAACTTCTCCACTTTTGAAATTATAAATATTAGACATCAACTGTTGCCGCGTTGTTATCGGTTGCTTCGACCAAGAGCAATCAACATAATACAAACAAACATCAACCACAGCAGATCAAGAACAAGATGTTCCTGCCGATAGACTAGCAATTCGTCTAAACCCTGATTAACGTGTTTTTCGAGAGTGCGTTACGTTGTTTTATTTGCATTTCGATTACAGGAATCAAAGAGCAACTTTAAAAAGAAAAACATGGCTTAAAAAGAGGCCAATTTCGATATATTAAAATTCTAACTTGGCTCCGAGGCTTAGGGGAATAAAACAAAATAAATTATTTATTCATCCCTCAACCTCGACGTGATTTATTTTCGAATTATTTTGTTTTATTCCCTAAGCCTCGGAGCCAAGTTAGAATTTTAATATATCGAAATTGCCTAGAACGAACATATTCATAATTTTAATTACAAGTGAGTTGCTGACAATCGCAAACATTTATTTCCTGCTGCTCGAAAAAAACAGTCTGTCAATCGCAAAAAAAAAAAGATCCGCAAAACACAAAAAAATCGCCAAACCGCAAATCAACTCCCGCAAAAATATAGTGTCACACGGTACACGAAACTATGCACTACACTATAGTGTACTGACACGCGAAAAGAAAACTAACAACAGTGGCAAGGTATGAATTAATTACCATAATATTCTGACAGGCTTATCATTAGGCTCAGTCTCCAGCCGTGGGTGTTTCGGTGCGCCCGCGATCCAATATCAGTTATTACAGACGGTCAGCGGTTTGACATGCAAACGAGGCGAACGGGGCAATCTGGCATTCTCTGGCATTGTATTGGCCCATTAGCCTCATTTGTAGGCTCGATTACCAGCCGCTGTTCAGGAAAAAGAGCCAGAACGAAGACCGGACTCGAGAGAGCGCGGAAATCGAGCCTAACTCGTTTGCATACTTTTTAAAAACAAACTAATATTTGACTGCGGGCTCAACTGTAATAACAGCTATTGCGCTTGAAAAATATCGAGGCTTATATTTGGAAGGGTGCGTTTTTTTCTGTAAAATTTTAGGTGCAAACAAGAATACTGCATGGTAAAATTAAACTCTCTAAACATACCAAAATGAAACACAAAAGATGTTCTACAGTCGTTAATCGAACATCACAAGTCTCTTAGCATACTGAAACGACATGAAATACAAAGAAGTTCTATAAAAAGGGGCTTATAATTGGAAGAATATCTATTTTTCGTTATAGTAACTAAATTATTCGGGGAGGAGGAAGGGGGGGGGGGGGGGGGGGGGGTTGCTATGTTGCATCCGAGATTTGGTGGGCTTACTTTCGGGGGATGGGTGGAGGACCTTATTATTGGATTTTTACGGTATTTTAGAGAGAAACCTTCCATTAGAGTTTCTCCCGAATTTTTTTTTCCTTCATAACGTAAAAAAGGCAATCGCGCCAGCATTGCGCAATAAGGATACGTCATAGTGTCAGAGGCGGTATTTCACTTGTTCCCCGGATGTATGTAAACAACTTCAATGCAAACTAACCAGTTGTTTCATAGACTTGGCTTGCTATTTCAAAGAGCGAGGAAGGGTTTAATTAACATATTTACAAGGAAGCCTACATCACCGGCCATCAAGTACCGGAAGAAGTTTAGTAAGGTCCTTCTAAAATGAATGAAAAAAATCAAAATATTAAAAAAAGGGTTAAGGGGGGTCCTTCTTAACTACCGGATTCAGACTTATTGCGAAGGACATTATTTTGTTGCTCGAAAAGTTTGCGTGTTGCGACGAGCTAACATAGCAAGATATATTAGTATGAACACTTGGTGTTAAAAAATGCACATTGCGCGTGCGTAACTAGTGCCAGTCCCAAACCGCGCGCGAGAATTAGAAATCCCTAAAACTCGAAGGAAAATTGAGAAAGTTTCGATTTCTTTTGTGGATCAGAGGAAGCCTATCCTCCTTTATAAACGTACGTATGGGATTACTGTTTACGCTTAAAAAAGCAAATCTATTAAAGAAAACGTACGTCATAACTTTGGTATTAATGTGAATTTCAACAAATGCATACGTCGCTTTATGCATTGCAATGTTCTTTAATCATTGGCATTGTTTCTAATGTCAAATAATGTAAGTTCTTTGAGTTTTAGGGTTTTTTCTGTCCTGGTCACGTGACTTGCCAAATATGGTCGTGACTTAAAAATTTTGAAGGGACTTTCAATTGAGCAAACATGGCCAAACAGCTTATATGTAGAAGTCGGAGATCCAAAGATATGATAGTTTGAAGTCTTCCTAAGAATAGACTGGTAGTTAAGAAGGTCCCCCATTAAACATACTATTACATGTAAAACGTATTTTTACTCAAAGAAACAGATAGGATGATTGACAGGATTAAAAAAAAAATAATCAAACCATATTTGCATTACTATATCTATAAATTACTCTATAAGAAAAGCGGCTAGGACACGACAGAATATTCCCGCTGTTGATATCATTATGGTGATCTTTTAATTCTCTCTGGGTAAACAAACGTTTCTTTAATTTTCGCAAGCTTAAGTGTGTCTTAGCCCGATCGAGAGACGTCTTAGCTTCGACCCAAAGTTTTTTATACCAATGCCGTAGCTCGACAGAGTTCCGTGTAGTTTCGCGTAGGTAACACCCAATCCGCGACATCCGCATCTCTTGAGAGTTGCGTCACCAATATGACATTTTTCAGAGCGCGCAAAGAAAGATGTCTGTTTACTCAGTCTACTACCATTCTCAACCCCAAAGCTCTTCTGGGCATGAAATTTAGGAATCAGGGGTCGAGAATGGCTAAAAAGTATGCGAGAAAAAAAAATGGAGTAAAACAATAAAAAAAATGGAGTACAACAATCAACAGAAGAGGCTTGTTGATCGCCTGATGTTGCCATGTGACTTTTCCCCCGCAGTCCTCGGTCGCGCGCGTAGCCGTTCCACTTTTGAAGGATTTTTCCGATTTTTCGCGGTAAAATAAATCTATAATTTTGAAGCTAGCTATTTCACTAGTTTGGTATATACTAAAAACAATTATTCACCTCAGTGTCAAAAATCACCGGAATACTGAAACGCATTTTTCAGTTTCTACATCGACCTCAGCCATGCGTGTTCCCATGCTTAAGTTCAGCTTCCTGATGGTCCCTCCCCCTATTAAAATAAGCTTGAATCATCTTACTCAGGGGGGGCTAGCAGCGAGGCCTGGGACCTAGTATATATGATTGCACATTTTAGAAATTTGGCCGAGCGAGACTAAGTACTGGTTTGTTTAAAATAAACATGGCGGACGATGGCTGACATAACGTGCGTTTGTGTTCGTTCAGAAATATTTTGGCGATTCCACGTCCAAACATCTATGGGAACGATTCGGTCGCTGTTTAACTGAACTTTGGTCATTGTGGGACACCTTGGATGAAAATTCCACAGCAAACTCCCGTAGAGGTACGTTTCTCGAATGATTGACAGATTTCTTTACTTGTGCGATCATGTATTGCGGAAAAGCGGCAAGATCAAAGGGCGCTGCCTGCCCCCCCTGATCTTACTAAAACGGTTATAGAAACGACCGGAAACCGAACTACTGTGAGGAACATTTCAGTTTCTACCGAGTTCCGTTGGTAGAAACGGCAGAAAAAATAATTTTCAACCCACGACAGTTACGACGAGCATCCCCGTCGGTGCCATGAGTGCACCCCCTCCCCCGGGAGGTGCGATAAGAACTCCAATATATAAACGACAGTTTGCTGCCCACACCCTGACCGTATCTTGTATTTGAAATCCTAGTAAACTGCTGCACGGGATCAGCATTTCTTTCGTGTCTTTTTCCCTGACTTAATCAGAAAAGCAACAGCTTCCTTTAGCTCATTTCAGCTGAGGGCGGAGTCATGCACGTCACAGCACGTCAGACTCCAGCTCGTTTCTATAAAACAGCTACGTAACACGGAGTGTTATTCAGCGGATTAAAGACGATCGATTGTGTGGTGTGGTGCACAATCCAAAATGTTCCATTTCATTGCCTTTTGTGTTTTTTTATCATCGGCAGTCGCATCCGCAGCGAATACTCAAAAACAAACTTTGAGTCCCAATGGGAGATCTTGCAACATTAACTACAACAGCTACTACGCTGGGTCCAACAAGAAAGTCGAGAACCTTCTTGTAGACATGAAGAGACAGTTAGACGATTTACAGAGGCAAGTAGCACCTTTAACCAAAGACAACAGCACTATTTCTAAAGGTAAGCATTTAGGACTTACATGTAAAATAAATATAATATTTTATTCGTCATAGGTACCCGTAGCAAACTCCGCTCGAAGCCAGCAAAAAAAAAATCAACTTTCTGTTTAATTCGGTCCGCATAAGCCATCAGTCATATCAGTTTCCTGAGATGATAAGATCGGTCCTTTTTGTAACCAAAAACTATTCCAGAATTTTAATATCTTGATGTCAAGATGATATAAGGAAAATTGTAAAGTAACTAGCTGCTTGCAGTCTGTTTTCTCCGTGACTCACGAGGAGCGCGGACAGGGCACATTTGGGACGAGAAGGAATTGGGGCGAGATACCACCATTTTGCGCGCTCCCTGAAATAAGTCTAAACTAACATTTCAAAAACAAGTGCGAGTGTTTCATTGGCTTTCCAAACACGAGCAAAACAAATGAAAGTACGAGGCTGCAAGTTTAGTTTTGGTTCTACACTGAAATTAAACTGTGCTATATTTGATTCAACCCAACAGCTAAGAAGAACTGTGCTGAGCTGTATAAATCTGGTAAAAGAAGCAGCGGTTGTTTATACAATCGACCCTGATGGTTCAGGTGCCTTTGATGTGTTCTGTGACTAAACAACAGCGGTGGGGGGTGGACAGTGTTCCAGAAGAGAATGGACGGCTCTGTTGATTTCTATCGCGGCTGGGCCGACTACAAGAATGGCTTCGGTAACCTGAATGGCGAGTTTTGGCTGGGACTGGACAAGATCAATCGCCTGACCAACAGTGAGAGATACAAGCTCCGTGTCGACCTGGAGGAGATCACAGGCAGAAAAGCTTATGCCGAGTACGATCACTTTGCTGTTACAAGTGAGAAGACTAAGTACCAGCTAAGCCTAGGAACTTATTCAGGTGAGCATTTCTCTCTAAGGGACTGTGCAATAATTACCAGGAGGGGGGGGGGGGGGGGGTAGAAAACCAGAGGGGAGGGGGGGCATAAAGTAAAATGAAAGCAAGGATAGGGGGGGCTCAAGGTAAAACAAGTCACTCAAGAGAGGGGTGGGGGGGGGGGGTGGGGGGGGGGGCTTAACATTTTATTTCAAGTACATATTACATTGGTGAATCCATACCTATTTATAAGATGGGAACCGAAAAATTTTCCGGCCGGGGGAGGGGGGGGGGGGGGCGGTCGTACATAATTTCTGATTGATTATAGGGGGGGCAATAACCAAATTCACTCCTTTAGGAGGGGGGTATTACCTAATATTTGTCTACATGAAGCCCATTTTCCAACCCCCCCCCTCCTGATAATTATTGACACAGTCACTAATGCATATTTGCTTACCGTGTGTAAAGGAATCGAAATAAGCGGGATACAGAATTATCTCAGCCTACTTCATTTTTAATTCAGTTTTCAAGGAAGGTCTATTTCAATGAAACTTAATGTTTGTTCAGATCTGTCAGTGATACATGAGCTATAGGAAACGTGGGTTTTGACTAAATAAAAGCAACTCACTTACAAAGAAGTAGTTCTTTGTCTTTAATTGCCATCTCAGCCGACTCTACATTCGGTATTAAGGATAAAACCACAGCTTTGTATCCATTTGAACGTCAGACTTTCGTTACGCTTTGGTAACCAAGCTTTTATTGAAATCGGAGGCCTGGATGCTAAGCTTGGTCTAATTTGAATTTTTGACTAACGTAAAAAATCACTGGGTAGGAAGACATTTCTGATCAATCGTTTGAAGCTCGTAAGACGGCCGGGTGGCCATGCCCAAATAAGGAAGTTCAGGGTGGCCACCTTGGGGGGTCTCAAACGAGCGGGAAACCTGGAATCGAAAATTTTCTCGGAAGACAGGTCAGTTCGAATTTCGTTGAACTTTTCGAGGTAAGAAATAATTAACACAGCTACTGGTAACATCCACTTTTCAACTCATATACTCAAATTTAGCTTATAATCTTGTCCAAAATTAGAACATCCCTTTATTTTCTCTCTTCAAACAGCGACTGTGCGATCTTAGAGGAGTTTTCTTTCGTAACGATGAGAACTATTGTTGTCGATTCAAATCGGACAGAGAGAAACTATTCGTTAAATAAGCCAGCTTTTATGCCCTCGATATCAAACGAATAGCGGCTGAGGAGACAATAAAAGATAAAGAACTACTTCATTGTATTAAAGTTATTTGCTTTTATTCAGTCGAAATTTATTTAATAAATTCCTGTTTACATTTTTCATGTCGCCCATCCCCGTGGGGAAAGTCTTGATTTTGTCGCAGTTTTTCTACTAACTGGGGGACAGAGAGTTTTTCGTTGACCTTACCAGCTGACCACGAATTTGAAAAACAATGCCCATTGTTTTCTCGGCTCTGTGATTGGCCAGAAACCCAAATCTCCTAGCAACGAAAAAGTTCTTCCTACCCAGTGATTTTTTATTAGCATGTGAACCACAAGCTTAGCATCCGGGCCTCCGATTTCAATAAAAGCTTGGTTACCAAAGCGTAACGAAGTCTGACGTTCAATTGGCATACAAAGCTGTGGGTTTATCCTTAATACCGAATGTAGAGTCGGCTGAGATGGCAATTAAAGACAAAGAACTACTTCTTTGTAAGTAAGTTGCTTTTATTTTAGTCAAAACCCACGTTTTCCTATAGCTCATGGTGATACATGATTTATGTCGCCTGAAAATCAAATTATGCCTCACTGCACGCCTTTCAGCGCCACAACATCCAGACGCTGAATGATATAACGTTTGTTTTTACTTCAGCTCAATAGACTTCAATGATTCATACGCCTGGAAAACGTATTTTAAGAGATAATGCGGGTTTCTCGAATATGTCGATATAAAAACATTTTACCTGACGGACTAACTCTTATATCTCGTCTTTCTTCAGGGGACTGCCGGTGATTCTCTTTCCTATATCAATCTGTGGTACATCCTTTCACAACACAAAGAATCAGGACCATGATGATCAGACAATGGAGGAAGAAGCGGTAACTGGTGCTGTAGTCCCTTTAAGGAGCATGGTGGCTACACTTCACGGCTGTCCTAATCTCAAACCTGAATAGGTACTTGTATCATCTCATGGAGCACACTCATCTAACGGTGATGGAGCGTGAACTGGTATCACTAGGAAAGGATATAACTACTCTGCCAAGAGAGCGGAAATGAAAGATCAGAACAGAAAAGCTTTTAGACAACTGTTAAGCTGGTTTCTTTTCGAGTACATCAGCACAGAGCGGAAAGCTACTTCTCTCATCTAATCAGTTAAACAAGGTTTAAATTATGATATAGTCATAAGCAGAGTTATTAGGATTGCTGTCGCAGTAATTATTTTTGATAACATTAATTTCGTCATCAGTTCTTGGTCGCTTTTTTTAGCGCGTTAAATAAAATGACATTTCAACGTTAACTTTTTACATTTGTGTGCCCTGTTATGCATTTACTTTCATTCGACTTCAATTTCTATCTGTTGATCCAATCGTGATGCGGCTAGGGGTAAATTATGCTAAGCAACGAGGCTGCGGAAGCATTCCTCATCTTGTACTATATATCGCAAACAGAACCTGGACGGATTTTACTTCACGTTTGATGCCTCCTTGATACGAAGGTAACTTGATTTTTTCAATTCGCATGTCAGTATTTCAAATCATAAATTGTCGAGAAAATGTCACATTAATTTTGAAAACTTTAATAGAGATACACCACATAACTAAACACAGAACAAAGAAAGGGATTATATATCACCGTCTTATACAAATGCAACGTCATTTGATACCCTAATACTTACCGCATACTGAAGCACCACGTTTCAATACGTAAAATTTCCAGACGCGGCACCGATGTCCGAACATTTAGCTATAACTCTGATGAGTAGGCGCCTCTTCTTTTAGCACTGTTATAAGATGTTATAACACAGGTGCGCTGTAGAGAAAATGCAGGGCACAGATACGTAAAAGTGTGTTTGTGTACTGTAAGGAGGGGGAAGGGGGAGGTCGTACAAAATTTCTGACTGATCAGAGGATGGGGAGGAGGGGGGAGGGAGGGCAGGTGGGGGGGCTACACCTAACTGATTGCACTCACCGTTAAGGAGGCGCCGGGGCGGGAGAGAGGGGTATTACCTAAGACTTTCCTACATGAAGCCCATTTATCCAACCCACTCACAGTCCTGATAATTATTGCACAGATCTGCTCGAAGATGGTTATCTCCCTTTTCATTTCACTTTTATTTTCACGTTTTTTTTTTAGTAGTAGGAGGAGCGAGGCAACGGAGGAATATACGAGCAGCTATATAATTATAGAGATCTCTTTGCTATACTGTACAAACGTTCGTTAGAGTTTCTCCAAATAATCTCTTGGGATTAGACCAACCATTCGTAGAGATAGATAGACAGATAGATAGACGACCTTTATTTAGACTATGTCCCCCCCTCCTCGAGAATGTATTATGATGTTATCGCGCTCGGAACCCTCCGATGTGACCTCCGCTGAATAGCAACACAATCGCGCACGCGTCTTAGTCACGTAGTACACATTGAGGAAGAGTATATGAGCCTATATTGACTTAGCTGAGCAACTTCGCGGTGCTTCAGTCACTCCGCTTTTTTTTATCATTGAGATTCTGGAGGTCTGCGGAACTATTCGCTGAGCAGCTCAATTAGAGCTCAGCTCACATATATATTACGCCCTGAACGCTAAGCAACTAACTTCGAACTGCAACACTGTAAAATTGCACATGATAATTAATGCGTTCACTATCTAATTGTGTTTGCTGATTGTGTTTGAGACGATACCAGAAGGTTTTGATGGATATAAGAATCGTCAACCTGAAGTTAGACATGACGCACGGTGATCAAGCCATCAATCGTCTTCGAGATGTTTTGGATTCAGCGCAAGACGACAGTGTTTTGACAATTAAATCCACTACTACAGTTATTAGCTTGAGAAGCTATCAGAGCACGTACAATTATTCCATGATCCTTCTATAAGATTTGTCAAGCCTATGACAAAATTCATATTGGACAGCTTGCTGTATCTCAGTCTAGCTT
>MU825397.1:1424214-1450017 GCA_029204205.1 Desmophyllum pertusum
ATCACCAAGAGAACCAACACACATTACCGGCCAAACGTTATCGTAAATCTACTCCACCCCCTATTTTTGAACACGATTTATCATTTAAAATTTCACTAGCGACGCAAGCACAAGCGCAAGCATAAGGGTAAGCACAACAGCCCTTATTTCGCCGTGAAAACTGGGCGCGACGCAAGCATTAGCGCAAGTACATACAACAGATACAAGCACAACGATCAAAATATATTTTGATCCTTGAGCTTGCGTCAAACGTGACCGGAACATAACACAAGCACAAGGAAAAAGCAGTGATGTTGATATTATTTTGCCGAGGCCAGAATTTTTGAACAAACCAAAGGTAGTTTTTTGTCCGAGTCAAATGCAACCAAAACCTGGTTATGTTATGATCAAATATTTTTCTGGTGAATATTTCGTGCTGCGTTTGTTTTCACTTGCGCAGAACTCTTGTGCAATTGCGCTTGTGCTTTCGTCGCTAGTGAAAACCGGGGCGGTCAGTTAATCCCATTCAGATCTTCAGAAGCTCGACTTTTACAGCGAATTTGCCTGCGATTTACGTAAAGTGGAACGGAATCAGCGAAAAAAAACATTTTCTCCCCTCCGCGTGCATTGCGCCCTGATACTATTTGTGTGGCAGTGTCTAAGGCCTGTTCAAAGTAGATAAATAGTCTTTCTCTCACATCCTATCCTGCTTACCATAAAAAGACACCTAAATATGACACGAAATAGCGTGTCTCAAATAATTTCTGAAAAAATGATTTCTGAAATAGTCAGTCTCGCATTCGCATTACAATGCAAGTTACACATATCGAAATATTTCACTGATAAGTTGTTGGGTTTCAGTTTTTTCATACAAACAGTCTGAGCAAGTCAAACATTGGATTTCTTTGGATTTTAAGTTTTAGTAAAATGCAAAAAAAATGGGGGATATGCAATTTCATGGAATCATTGTCACGCTAAAATAACATTTGACCAGGGCCTGGGTGTTCAAATGTTGGATAACGCCATCCACGCTCACGAGATAAATCACTATCCAGTGGATAAGTAAAAAAAACAACTACGCTATCCACTGGATAGTGATTTAGATAATAGGCGAGTCGCATCTCGCAGTCGTCGCTTGTGGAGACAAAATGGCGACCAGCTTGACGACGCGTCCCTAGTAACGGTAAACTTCAGAAAATCTATTGGCTATGGCAATCTTGAAAAAAAAAAGGTTGGAATACAATACAGGTTACATTGTGCGCGATAAATACACATCATAAGTGGAAAGGGTATATGTAAGGTCCAATTTATAAGTCGCATTCAGAAAAACTCGCCGAAATCACTTTAAATCAGCCCAGACGCCCACAAAAATAGCAAAGTAGAACACGTTGTTGCCATGCCGATGGTGTATTGCAACGTAGTCAAATCAAGTTATACCAGCGAGATTGTCTGCGGCTTGAATTATATTCAATGGCGACTGAACTACGACGTATTTTAAACGAAAGGAGGAGGGAAAGAAAAAAGGATGAGACCCCAAAAGATACAATATTGATAAACAGAGATCCACCTACAGACCGCATAAACAAAAGTAATAACTTTATTAGACATCTACTCTTAGGAAAGTGTATAATCGATTTAGTTTAAATTGTCCTATTATTTGTAATAACTAGATGAGATTAAGAATAAGCGACGCATGGGTAACATTTGTAGTAGATACAGAGATTTGGCGGAACACGAGTTGCCATTCAGTGCACAACTTTTGACAGGAGTTGTGTGAATCGTTTGTACACTGGGACCACGTGACGTTCTTGTGTTCACAGTCCTAGTTGGTGGTGCAACGCTGACCATACGGATGACGACTTGGAGGCGCTCCTGAAGTGGCCTGCTCCGACGAGTGCTTCTGAATAAGAACTGAACTAACAGGTCCTTGGGTACCTACGAGACCTAAACATACAACAAAACAAGTCAAGGAATAGATCGGCTAATCTTTCTACAAATTAAATATAAGAACTAGAAAATGGCGCCCGTGTTTACATAGCCTGCTGCAAACACGATATAAAGTTTTGGAAGAATCCGAAAGTTTGTGGAAATCCGAGCCGCAGGCAAGGGTTTCGAATTCTCTCAAACTTTCTGCCCTGGACTGTTCAATGAACTGATTCTAAATCACCAAAAATTTCGAAAACAAGCCCGACTTATTTTGTTTAAAATACCTTTTTTTGGTGGGCTTATTATTGGAATGGAGGAATTTTGCGGCTGAATGTTTTTTTTTTTTTTTAGGTGCACATAAGAATTACAATACCAACTTCTAAATATAACGATATAAAACATAGAACAAGCTCAACATAAGAAAAACAGTAGGGGCTCGAAGCTCAGAAAGAAGAAAGAAATCCTCTGGGACCATGAACACAATGATTTAGTCTCTAAAAGTGTTAATACGTATGTACTTGAAAATAAACCCCAGTGTCGGTATAGTATACCTGCACCGCCCTTCTGTCCTTGAATATCTGACCGGCAAACAGCCTTAACTGTTTATATTCTTTCCCAGATGGCCTGGCTTCTCAGCTGGAGGCCTCTGTCTGGAGAGACCGTGACTAATTGATGTTGCGTGACAGTTGGACCAGATGTCGTTACAGTGGGAAGCGGCGGTTGATGACGCGGCATGTCTTCTGCACCTAAGAAAAAAATGATTTCATTCATATATTCATCATCACAAAAATAATGTAGCTTACAAAACTTGTACAGTAACAGTAAAAGCATATTTAGCAATGTAATGAAAATGGAAGTGGGAAAATGAAACCACGTCGCTGATTGGCTGATAATTTGAGTGATCACGATAGAACGAACTCACTGATTGGCCAGGCATCAGAGTGAACAGAACTAATGCAGTCGAACCTTCACCGGTAAGCGGATCATATTACCTGAGTCCCCCCAGTAAGCGGACACTTATCATGGTGGCAGCCAGATAAAAACACTACATTGTTAATCTCCCCTAAGCAGACACTTTTTCCTGGTCCCAAAGGTTCTGCTGCGCTTGCGGGAGGTTCGACAGTACTTAGCCTGCGTCGCAGAGGGAAATTTGGTCACTTTCGCAAGTTTGTGATCCATTATGAAGAAAGAAGAGAGGGAGATGAAATCACACGACAACGTGAACATCATTCAACCAAGGCTGCGAGCAGTGTCTGAGAAAAATAGGCTGACTGCTTCGCAGTATTGCCACAACCGGATCATGATTATGTTGAGGTGTGCCGGAGGCCGTACCGTTGTTAACAGCAGCAGGCGGTCTTCGTCCTCCCTCTTCTCCTTCCCTGAACATGCTCATGGCTTCTAGATTCAGAGCACACACTCCACGCATAAAAGCTTTTTTCATAGTTTCTTCATAACGTTCCCTCTCAGCATGAAGATGCGCGATCTCAGTCCGCGCCCATCTCCAGTTCACTGGTGGCCTGGAAATGAACAATAAGAATATGCTGAGTAGAGCCCGAGCTACGCATGGACAAAAGGAACTTATGATAAGTGGCTACAGGTTTCCATCTTGGAAGCATACAGCAACTCATCATCTCAACTAGAAAACAAAAACAAACACCGTCAACCCAACTCAAGTTATTCTGCAATAAAAGTAAAACTCACGGATTCAATGTTTAAACAATATAGTTTTTTCTTGAATGTGAACGATCCTTGATGCTGATGATGTTACAGCCATGATGTTACAAAATATAACAAACTGCACGAATGAAGTAATTATAATTTTGTGTCAAGTAGGTACACTGTACCATGCATACCATTTCAGAATGAACAAAACTATCATGCAAAAGCAACCAGCAGAAAAAAATAGCCTGCGTGAGGAGTAGACCTTGTCAGTGGCAGTTGGAGGTTTGCATGCAGGCAGAGGAAAACCAACGACATTATAAATGCAACATACCGTTTCAAGACGACTTTCATAATCTTCCGTCAATTTCACGCACACGTCTTGAGCTTTTGCCTTGTTAACAAAAACAATTATAAGTGGAATGGGTGACTTGGATAAAGTGAATTAATGAAGAAGCGCTCTCAAGTCGAAATACTCAGAAAAAAATTCAAAAATAATTTTTTTCTGAGTATTTCGACTTGAGAGCGCTTCTTCATTAAAAAACAATTATATTGAAAATTATTAGTCAGTACAGTGGTAAAATACAATAAATGGCTTGTGGCCGTATCTGAAACGTTAGGGTATGTGAATTTCATTATTAGTCTGTATATGTACAAAATAAAGGAACGACGATTATTTGTTTCCTTCTAGATTTATATAGTTTTCAACCGGTTTGGAGCGTGAAAAAGTTACTAATGTCAAGAAAAAAATTATTTGATTTTTTTCCTAACAAATTACGACGGTTAATTTTGGGGCGATACTGCATACATTTTACATACCTTATTATTATGAATTCAGCGCAAATTTCACAAATTCGCGTTAATTTAAATCGTGTTTAATTTCAGCGTCTTTAAAAAAACACCTTAATTTGTGCGCCACTATATTTTCATTAATTTTACACAAAATTCTGAAACCTGTCCTATACATAACGGGTGCGGTTACTTCCTTTAAACAAGCAGAAACAGACGAACTGACTGCCATGGGCGCCTTTACATTCTTACATGCTGACGTCCGGTCTCATTCCAGATATGAATTGTGGAATGCGCTATTTCAGTTGATCCTCGCAATCTCGAACTCAGGTTATCTCGATCACCCCACTATCACGAATTCAAACCCATTCCCCCTTGCCCTTGTTTTCCAGTCATTTACTATCGGCTAACTCCAACTCTCCGCTATCTCGAAATGTTTTTCGTTTTCCTTGAGAGTTCGAGATAGCGGGGATCAACTGTATAATTATACCATTATTATCATGGACAATTTGATTATGTTCAATTCACCTGACAGGCTTTCTCCACTCTCTGCTTCCATTTGGATTCAATAACAGACCGCCATGCGCCCCACGCACGTGATTTAAGAGAGTGCTTGTAGTGTCTCCTGGCAAGTTTGGAGGAAAAACCCTGAAGACATGCAATACAACAGCAACCGTCAACAAGTGAACCAATCGGAACGTTCCACAACAATATACTGAACAAAAGTTTACAGCTGCTGAGAAACATCTCTCGTGAGAGCAAAAATTCCATCTGAAGATAAGTTTGAAGTCTACATGTAATATCGTTTTCGTTATACACACACTCTCTGAGTCCAAAACAGTAAGACTACATGTATTTTCCTCGCATTGGAACCAGCTACAGTTGTTACTTGCAGCTTTTCTCTCCGAGACTTTTAAGAAAAAAAAAAAATAGCATGAAGTTTATGGCTGGCCATTTTCTTAGGTATTTTTGTTTTGTTTCTCCCTCAATGATGGTTTAGAGCTAGGAGCCCAAAAGTGTAGCCTGCGTGCAGACTCACGTATTTTCTAGCTTGCTTCAGCTACAAAAGTGTGGTCACACGTTTGGGTTCCTTTTTGGACCTATCTATCCTACAAAATACATGAACAGGTAGATCGACATATACCTCTCTCTTTTCATCGCTGTGTCTGATTTTCCATAGTGTAAACGCCTTCATCAGCTCATTTCTTTCTTTCTGTGAAATTAGACAAAGGTCCATTAGTAGATTATAGTGTGACTACTCCAAGCGGGCCAGTTTGAAGAAAACTTTCTAGGTTCTATACATGTAGGTCTAGGTCCGCACTTTGTTGGTGTCAAATTTTGTTGCAGAACTATTCTCTGTATGCTTCAACGCAATTGGTCAGTTTACGAAATAGGTCGCCATCCTTTGTTCTCAATTAACGTTTCGATTGGTTACTTTTCTTCAAACTGGCCCGCTTCGTAGTCGCATTGTAACATACGAGAACATCACAATACATTTTAATTAAATTTAAGAAATGTCGCGCGTGTTTATATGGACTGCGGCTCGGGTTTATATAAACTTTCGAATTCTCCCAAACTTTCTCGAGTATTTGCATCAGGCGGCTATGTAAACATCTATTTCTTGCATTAAATCCCAACAAAATGCAATGATACGTCATAACCATGTTTACATTGCCTGGTGCAAAACGACTACTCAACCAATCAGGGCGCGTATCGTATGATCAAAATTTGATAAATATGCATGTCAGTGATGTCACAGACTGGTTTTAAAATCGTGAGTAGACTGCGACCAGCCGAGAAGGCTCTTTCTTTTCCTGTTTGCATAATTATTACTGACATTTCCGCTCGCGCCAAGGATCTGAGGAGAAAAGACCGACTGCTCGCAGTCTAATACGTCAATTTCACTGCTACGTGCTACGCAATCATACGTGTCCGTACCTTATATGGAAGTAAACACCTCAGGTCCATATAAGGTACGGACGTGTATGATTGACGGAAATCTTTTGATTTCGAAGGTCGCGTAGCAGTGAAATTGACGGTATTACATTCATTGACTAGTTTCCTAAATAACATGCAACAAACCTGTTTATGAATGGCGTTGGTGATATTTGCCACGATGGAGTCTTTGTGGGTCAAGGTCTGTTCATAGGTCAGTAACAATTCTTTTTGACTCTCCATCTCATTCATCACTTTGTTTATTTCAACACCGTGTCTGTATGCAAAAAAAACATACTAAATTAATTATATTCTTGAAGTATAGAATTCTAGAGACCCTGGGAACGAGGTTGAACATTTCTTACAAGTGGTTGGTTTGCAACTGACGTCATCGCCGCCATGTTGGTGACCATCAACAATAGATTTCTAATTAGCTGTTATTATTTTATTTTTTTAATTTACTTCTATTGCTTGTCATCCAACATTGCCGCCATGGTCTTCGTCAACCTCGTGAATGGTTGCAAACCAGATGCGCATATTCTACGTAAAAGATTAGGAGCGGTCGCAAACCTGGCTAGAAATTTGCTTTCGTGACACTGAAGCTGAAGCAAATATATAGAATTATGAACTCTCACCCCGGAGCTGTGCTGATTAACGACAACAGCGTAGTTTTTGTGTGTACTGCGCTTGCGCAGTCAACACTATGCACTTGTACCGTAGAATTGTAAACAAAAGAAATGTTAACAAAAGAAATGTTAACAAAAGAAATGTTAACAATGCTCTATTGTTAACATCAAATCGATAAACAAACCACAGACAAGCAATCAAATCAATAACAAACCACAGTTTCCGAATTTTAATGGCCGGCGCCTCGATACCATACACAATAATGCAAATCAAGTCGATAAAATAGCAATGAATCAAGCCTTCGATAAGATGCGCAATAAATCAAGCCTTCGATACGATACGCAATAAATCTAGCCTTCGACTTGATCGCAATGAATAATAATAATAACTAATTTATATAGCGCTTATTCATCGCTGTTCTAAGCGCTTTACAAAGTATAATGGATAAAAACTAATGAATCAAGCCTTCGATAGGATACCCAATAAATCTAGCCTTCGATACGATCAAAATGAATCAAGCCTTTGATAAAATACGGGATAAATCTAACCTTCGATACGATCGCAGTGAATCAAGCCTTCGATAAGGATACCCAATAAATGGTTATATGAGAAT
Source organism: Desmophyllum pertusum (assembly GCA_029204205.1). Lineage (NCBI taxonomy): Eukaryota > Metazoa > Cnidaria > Anthozoa > Scleractinia > Caryophylliidae > Desmophyllum > Desmophyllum pertusum. Next base: position 1,431,743 of record MU825397.1, read on the forward strand.
GATATCCCTAAAGCACAGATGGGCCGTTGTGGCCAATTGATCTCAAAGGGAGTATCTGTCCTATTTGCATGTTTTCCGAGCCACATTGCTTCTGATTTAGAACGATTAAGTTTCAGCCCACTACAATCACTATAAATGTCCAGTAATTCCAGCAGTCTTCCGAGCGAGGATTCATCCTTGCAAAAAGAAGTGGTATCGTCAGCGTACTGAGATAATTTAATTTCTCTATTGCCAACTTGAATTCCTTTTATATCATTACGAGCTCTTATAGAATTAGACAGTAATTCCACTGCTAAGACAAACAATAACCCTGATAAAGGGCAACCTTGTCTGACGCCTCGTGTTAGTTCAAACCAGTTAGACGCATACCCATTGTTAATTGTACAGCTAGAAATGTTTGTATATAAAATTTTAACCCAATTCTTAAAATCGAGACCAAACTGAAAGGTGTCTAGCGCCTTGAGAAGGAATTCCCATTCCAAGCTATCGAATGCTTTTTCAAAATCTATGAAAAGTGCAATACCTTCCAAGTTTTGCTCTGCTGTGAAGTCAATGACGTCTGATATTAATCGGATGTTTTCACCAATAAACCTTCCTTCTATATAGCCAGTTTGCGCATTATTTATGATTGATGGCAATACTTTGTTTTAAGTCTTAATGCCAGTGCTTTTGTAGCGATCTTGTAATCCACGTTTAAAAGCGAGATAGGTCGCCAATTTTTAATGAAGGATAAATTTTTATTCTTTTTTGGAATAAGTCTAATAATACCTTGTCTTTGTGAGATTGATAGCTCGCCTTTTAAAAATCCATAATTAAAGCTGTCTATCATTGTGTTCCTGAATTGGTCCCAGAAGAAACAGTAGAACTCAGTGGTAAGGACGTCGGTCCCTGGAGGCTTGTTTTTCTGGAAGCCTTTCAATGCATTTCTACACTCGCTTTCCGTCAATAGCCCTTCACAGCTGTCTTTTTGTTCATCATCTAGTGTGTTTATCATGTCGTTTGCAAAAAACAAATTAAATCTGGGATCGTTGACTTGTGGATTCAGTGAAGAATATAAATTATGATAAAATGTTCTCTGTTCTTCTAGGATTTCTTTCGGATTTGTTATAATGCTATTGTCGTCTTTTTTAGGCAGTTAATACATTTATTTTCATAATTTCTTTTTTCAAGATTGAGGAAATATTTGGAGCTTCGTTCTCCGAATTCGTACCACCGCGCTTTTGAACGGACACACGCACCGCGAGCTCGATCGAAGGAAATTTTTTCAAGTTTGTTTTTAATTCCTGTGTAATCGTTAATATATTCAGGTGTTGGTTGATCGTCAACTAGTTTTTGAAGTCTTTCGGCTTCCTGTGTGAGAATTCACTTATGTGAGTTTTATTTTTTTAATTGCTGCAAAGTTTATACGGGAAATGGCGTTTGTATATGAAACTGCGTGGCGGAATTTGCCGAAAATGTCGGAAAGTTGCTCTTCGAATGTGCACGAATCCAAGAGACAGAAAATGCCTCTAAACGCGACTTATCTTCTTGGCGATTTTAGTGCTCAAAGTTGGGTTATTTTTGTGAAGTGTCACGTGTGAGCAGAAATGTTGTGCAAAGTTTGTGTCACACAGTCTATCATCAAATCCAATTTTATTGATATCTTCTGAGAGCAGCAGCAGCTGCTGTTTTCCAAGAAATCATAGCACTCATATAACTGGCAAAATACCCATCGATCTGTTCATCTGGATCTGTCGTGGATTTATGCTTATCACTCAAATAATTTTATAATTCGTGAACTTTCATTTCTTGCACAGAATCGACACAGAACACTTCTTCTTCATGAAAATACAACCTGATAACTAAAATAATTTACCTCCAGAATACAGAATATCACTTAAAGGATAATTTGTCTTTGTGTTGACCGAAAAATATGGCTACGACGAACACAAAAGCGGCGTTGTAAATGGGTTAATCAATACGCTTCTTGTCACCAAACAGCCGCCATCTTGATTGAAAACGTGACAAGATCGTATGTTTGAGCCCGCAGCATTACGTAAAGCGGTTATTTGCAGTTAATTTATTTCTTTAAGTTATTCTGCATATGTTATATTCCGCATAATTATGCCATTCCGCAAGTCATGCCACATGCCATTCCGCAAACTCATTCCGCCTTTTACCCTCACCGTTCTCTTCTGAGAACAGTTTAAATTTCCAAAATCCAGGTCCTCTGGGATGTTGTACATTTGTCTTAATTTCCATAATCACTAAAGAGTGATCACAGTGCGGAGCATGATTTATCTCACATTTATGCACGGGCGATTGTCGCAGAAGTTGTTTTGATACCAACCAATAATCTAATCTGCATTTAATTTTTTGATCTGGTGTTCGCCAGGTAAATTGTTTTTCGTTTGGATGTAACTTTCTCCACACGTCCTCCAGATCTGAGCTAAACATTAATGATTCTATCTCTGCAACTACGTTCTTCTTAGAAGAAAAATCACGTCCTCCTTCTTTATCGTCTTTAGAGAAAGGGCAATTGAAGTCACCACCTACAACAATGCTCTCGCCAGAAAACTGCTGGAGTAGATTTTTGAGTTGTTTAAAAAATTTAACCTGTGCGCTGGGATCATTCGGTGTATAAATATTGGCGCATACAAAATATTGGTGCATACAAATCTTAAATCGTCCACCGTAATCTGAAGAATAAGTATTCTACCATCTTCGCTTTGAATTTGGTGTTCAATTGTTATCTGAAGTTTGGGATTAAATAAAATCGCTGTACCTTTACTGTGCTTACTGCCATGGCAGAAATGAATTTTGCTTCCCCATTCATTGCTCCATAACCTTTCCTGATCATTAGAACTATATGTCTCTTGCAAAAAATTATAGAAGCATTTTTGTTATGTAGCTGTCTGAAAATAGCCCGTCTCTTTCTCGAGCTATTTATACCCCTAACATTAAGCGTAATGAAACTTAATTTACGCAACACTAATTATTGTTTATGATAGGATTAGCTTAAGAAACTGGCATGAAAAACCTCTCCTCGTGCAAGTCAAAATACAAAAAACAAATACAACACACATTAACAGGTTACCTCCAAGAAGGAGTGTTCGAGCTCTTGCCGTGCGGAGTTTAGTTAACTTCGCGAATGGACGGTGAATCAAAGTCTCCTTTACCTTCGCTCTTATCCTTCCATTTTGCTTTTCATCTTACGAAAATCGTCATCTCCTACTATTTTCACATTGCCGTTCTCGTCCAGGTACTTCAAGGTAGCGGGGTACGTATGAAAAACTTTGCTTTCTCGCCCTATCTTCTTCTGCAGATGCTTTTTAAAGGGAATGAGCGCCTTTCGTCTTTCTTGTGTCTTCTTCGCAAAATCAGCTCCAATGCCAATTAGATTACCGTGGAAAGGGTTATCTTTTAGTCTAGCGGCGGCATTCGAGAGGACCTTGGCCTTGTCAGTGAATCGTAGAAACGCCACATAAATTGGTCTAGGTTGTTTCTTGTTGCTCGATAGTGTTGTCGGTGTGCGGTGAGCCCGTTCTATTTCTACGTGTCCACATAAAGTTTCTAAGCCCATGTGAGTAGCTATAAAGCTTTGAATGAACTCCACGCAGTCCTGTCCTTCTGCTCTTTCCGGGACGTTATAGAATACGAGGTTGTTTCTTCGAGACCTGTTGCGTAGTTCTTCTACGTCCCTTTCTAACTCTTCGAGCATCTTCTTCTCTGCTTTCTTCTCTAGGCTTTCTTTCAACTCTGCCACCTCGTTATTAACGGAATTCAAGCCTGTTTCCAATTCAGAGACGTTTTCTTTGATGCTACTTATATCGCTCTCGATTTTAATCAACCGCTCGTTAATTTGGTCCAACATCTTTAGCTTCTCTAACTTCGTCTGAATATCTTTCAAGATGGCTTCCCCGACGAGCACGTGGGGATGGTTTTCTTCTTCTGAACTTGACACACGCGTCCGCTTTTCGCTCGGCTTTTGTCCGGCATTCTTCTGGTTTTTCAGATGAGTTTGACGATGTTTACCTATGGATGTATTTGCTTATTTAGCGAAATTTATAAGCTTATTCTGGAGAGCTTTCAGTGAACTCACGTCTATTCCATTTGGCTCTCTCGTCCCCCCCCCCCCCCAAAAAAAATACGCGATAAATCTAACCTTTGATACAATACATGCATACATACATCGATCACAATGAATCAAGCCTTCGGAAAGATACGCAATGATCTAGCCTTTGATACGATACGCAATGAACCAAGCCTTCGAAAAGTTACGCGATAAATCTAAGATACTACGATCGTAATGAATCAAGCCTTCGATAAGTTACGCAATTAATCTAGCCTTGATACGCGATAAGTCTGAAATCAGGCCTTCGATACTACGCCATTCTTGCGAACGATCGATATACGCGGATCGTTTTCTGTACTTGCCAGTAAGTTTTACCGTGGTTCTGTCAACACGTTTAACTACATGAACATGTAGAATTATTGCTTGTTTATACATTGGACCTTCGGTCCCATCGATTTGGCAACGGATCGTAGATAAAACATTTGACACATACGCCATTGACACGCGAGGTGTCACTTGCGAGTTTGCCATGAAGTAATATATTCCTAAATTGCCGGCTCATTGACTCTCGTGAGAAACGAGACGCGTCTCGCGAGAAACGAGACGAGCCGGTGTTGTCTATAAGATTCCATGTGAACTGGTGAATGCGGCAAAGTATATATCGGTGAAACAGCGAGATCGATGCGTGAAAGAATAAAGGAACACGACAGAGACACGCAGCTTGCTCGTACTCAGAACTCCGCAGTTTCGGAACATGCCAACGAGACTGGGCACCTTCCTATTTGGAACGAGGTTAAGTTTATTGACAGAGACCCTCATTGGTACACTCGAAAGGTTAAAGAGGCCATACAAACAGACTCCATCCAAACAACAGCAAAAGAGATGGTGGAATCGAAATTCCTCAAGCATGGATGCCTACGATCAAGAAACACAACTGCCGATTGTTAGCGGAGCAGACCGGTGAGAGAACAACATCTAGTCAGTCCACTGAGGGAACAACACCTCCTGGGGGGGGGGGGGAACTCCCATATAAAAATGACGGGGGTGATCGTCGGAGTTTTGGAAAATAACCCCTAAAAGGTACCAGAATCTCGTTTTTTTGGGCGTGGCTCAAATTATGTTTCACCCCTAAGAGGTTCCAATTCTAAGTAAAAACTAGTTTGTCATTTTTTTCCAGCTTAATACCCTAAAAGGTACCAGAATAACTCTAACGGTAGTCATTTTAGATTTTAACATCCCTAAGCGGTACTAAACCACGAGTTTGAATCCCAAAAAGACGATCACCCCCGTCACTTTTATATCGAAGTCCCCCCCTCTACCCCCGGCAACACCTAGTCAGCCCACTGAGGAAACAACCTAGTCGGAATAATAGCACCAATAGCTGCGAACCAAGGTGCTACATATAGCGACACGTAAACAATTGACCTCATCGCCTGATGAAGACTTGCAGTAAAGCAGTCGAAACGTCGCGATCAACACCTCAAAGTGACTCCATCGTGAGAAAAACCGGATTAAACGTTCAATAAGCGCATCTTTAATAACCGAGACGAGAGGTGGTAACTTACTTTTGAGCAGTACGGTAAGTCCTGTAACCATATCCTTTGTGTATTGGAAAACTAAACAGTCTTGTACTAAAAAGTGTTACGTTTTTACCCAGTTTTCAAGAATTATTGCGAGGCAAAATTGCATGGGTCTCTAAAGTATTAATTTAACATTACTTTGTTCTTTTTGGTTTTAACTTGGCTTGTGAAGTCAGTCACTATCTCACAATAGTGAATTGATACTTTTTTCGTCAAGCTTAACATTACTGATCCGTTTTGAAAAAATCAATTATCAATACAGTTCAATTCACATTCTTCAACAGTCTTACAACTCTGTTTCTGTAAATTGCATTCTTCATATTTATCAAGATTAGATAAATAATACATATATCTGGCAAGTAAAATAAACACAGTTTAGTTATACACCCTTCCATTTGTGCCCTTCTATCCCCATCATCCTTTCCAAGCTGGCTAGTGTATTTTGAGTAAATCATATTTAGTGACAAAGACTTTACCACTTCCAAATGATAAATCAACCTGGGGGAAACTTTGCAGTACACACATGTACGCGTTGCGTACCTATTTTTTAGAATCGTTCTCCCGCGAAAATATTTCCAGTTACATGTACGTCCGCGGACAATAGTGATAATTCGTAGTAACGACATTCCACCGTTCTAATTCTTATTCCACGTTCCTCTCGTCCATTCCTCGTTTTATTTTTAATCTGAAACATGAATGACAACCTCGTCCTCGCAACGGGTGATTTTCGTGGCGAAAGTAATTCTAAAAATAGCTCAAGGTGTCGAAACCGAAGACCCCTCGAAACCGAAGACCTCGAAAACGAAGACCCATTCGAAAACGAACGAAAATAATAATCTCCAAATTCGCTAAAATCAATGGGCTCCTAGCCTGCTAAAATATAAATTTTAAGACTGATCAAAGCCTCTCTATTTTTGAACTCAGAAAAATGGCCTTGAGCGAACCCCACCCCCTCGCTTTTAGAAAGCATCGAGAACAATTTCGCGCAAAATATCGCCACACATTGCGGTATAGTATGTCTCGATCGAATAAAAATATCAGGCTTCTATAAAGACCTATTAAAGACCTAAGACCTCGAAAAATAAGTCCCCCCCCCCCCCCCCCAATCTGCCACCCGCTGAACGCGCGGCACTAAAAGCATTACAACGTGACAATAAAAACAATTTGAAGAAGGCAGACAAGGGAACAACCATTGTAGTAATGAAGAGACCGACCAAAATTAATAAACGAAGGCCGAATCGAGTTGGAGGTCATAGAACACTACAGACCTCTTGAGGAACCCATGGTAGAAAACACAAATAGACAAGTTCTACACTATAAATCAATGAAAACTACATCGATGAAATGACCAAAACATGGCTTTGTCAAACACCAAATCCGCCTCGCATTCCAACTTCACTCTGACAAAAATACACAAACCGACCCCAGTCTGTAGACCAATAATATCAGGGTGTGATGGCCCAACGTCAACCGAACAATTATCAGCATTCGATTTTGATATCGTCATTTGTCGAACGCAAGGTCGGACGGCAGCCGGGCCTGCAAAAGATGTCGGTGAAAATGTTTCCTGGTAACTGAAGGGCACCGATGTACACTGTCTATGACAGTATCGAGCCAGAAACCCATACCCTGTTTATGAATCAAGCTCGATCGCGCGGCTATAATATTATGGGAGTACCCCCCCCCCCCCCCCCCCCCGGGCACAAACTCTTCTAAAACATTATTTGAAGAAGACATAAGGAACTTCAAATCACACCTGACGGACATCGTTTTCGAGGGGGTTCTTCGGTTTCGAGGGGGTCTTCGTTTTCGAGGTCTTTGGTTTCGAGGGGTCTCCGGTTTCGAGGTCTTCGGTTTCGACGGGGTCGTCGGTCTTCGCTTTCGAGACACCCCTGAAAGTATTGACACACCGCGCCGCTTTGCTCTCTTTTCATTCACTGTGCTAACTGAACTGGCAGACAGTGCCAGCCTTTTTGCCACCGTTTTCATACAAATCATGCTTCATTTAGATTGAACTGAAAATTCACTCAGTCGATTGATAAAGTAATACCGAAGTTTAGTGAAGTTTTTAATAAAACAATTATTCCATTCGCCATTGTTAGATATGAGAGGATTATAGCCATTTATAGCTATTATCCTCTCATATCCAACGCGGGCTCATGGAATAATTGTTAAACAGAGACAGGCAGTATATCATACTTTAGGACACGTTTATGCACGTACTGATTTAATTGCTTTTAAACTGATGTTTTTAGTGTTAGCCCTTCATCAGAACAAGAGAGCGCTACATTGTACGCCATGTCATAGGCCCAATAATATAAGGGAGATGGAGGTTCCGGGGTGATATGCTCCGGATGAACTTTATTAATGTATCGAAGGGTAGCCTGATTCTCAGACGGCCCGGGCGAGAGACTCGGAGCGACTGAGAATCAGGTTAGTCAAAGGGCGCATAACCGAGGGTGAAACCCTCCACTAATTATAACTAGTAAAAATCTACTAGTATACTAATGTAAATGAGACAATCTGATTGGCTGAGCTACTTGTATACTATCAGTCATTAGTGTGCAGTGGCTGGATGTCGTCTACAAAATTACGGTTTCTTCTCGTTTCTCCGAAGTTTTTGAAGAGGATTTAGAGTTATTACAAGACATTGTTATAATTTTTACTAAAACAGTTAGATTATTCGCTCTCAATTTCTATAAGTGATAGTTGATTCGGCCTGCAGCCTCATCAACTATCACATCATAGAAATCTCGAGCTCATAATCTAATTGTTAATTGGGGAATAACCTGCGATCAGGCGTTCTTTTCCTTTTCATTCTTTTCGCGGAGAACGAGAGCGCGGAGAGAGAGAGGGCCTCATCGCAGGTTACTTGGGGAAAGGAAGTATGCTGTTGTGTTGCGTGACAAGCAAACTATGACGTAAATTATATATATAATTATTATATAAATCAAGAAAATCTACCACGTGATCAATTTCCGAGAATACTGTACAATTTCTTCAGAACTCACTCTGTCACTTCCCAGCAAAAATATGGCGTTGGATGTGCAAGGAATACGTCTTACAGATGACCACACTTTGGAAAGTGCTTCTGAAGTAATGTCACAGCTGCAGTTTGAGCGACGGTTGCCGAATGGACGAGACGCATACCTGCAAACACTGTTGAGAAACCTTGGTTTCCGGAGTGAACAAGACCCGGGACAAGATGGCACAGAATACAAACAGTTCGTTTTCCAAGGGCAGTGTTTGATACTGGGAGATGCCAGAGTTGGAAAAACAAGTTTAAAGAAGTCGCTTATGGGAAACCCGTTTGATGCCGATGAACCAGGGACAAAAGGTGTAGAAATGAGTTTAGTTGACCGGAAGTGGAGAAACCAGCATTCTGATGCAGGCCTCATGTTTGGAAGCTTTGCTCGATTCCGTGAATCTGTTCTCTATCAGGGTGTCCTGTTTGGTCCTGCTGGAGTTGAAGTCGTACTAGACGAAGAAGTGACATCAGGAATGTCCGCAATAGCCTACTTTGTGTTCATGTTATTGCGAATAGGTTGCATTAGTTCGATCATATGGTTATTGTCTACGGTCTCAGTTACTTTTTCTGCATTTTCATTTGCTGTAGTTTCTTTAGACATTTTACTGCAGTTTATTCCGTCTGAGCACCCCGGGGGTCTTAAACTACCTCTATTGTTTTTCAGCCCTATTAGATTTTTAATAGGATTAGGCACTGCGCATTTACTAGCAGGGCTTTTCAGGGGAATCAAGTGCCAAAATCTAAAACTCCTCGTTCGGCATAAGCATATTTTATAACAGCCAGTTCATCTGGGTAGTCCATCTGTTAATTGTCGCGATGTTGGTCAACGGTATCTTCTATGATTTGTTTTTCATACTAATGCGACAATTGTCAGAATATTTTAATGCCAATACTTGGGAAGGGGTTGAATCATCTGTCCCAGGTCAGGCAAAATTTCGTAATTTAGAATATTTAAATGCCAAAACTCTTTTGCCAAGATTAATTATGTTGATGACACCAGTCATGGGTGGCTTTAGTTTTGGCTGCGTTATTGAGTTGTCAACCAACATGACAACCCTGGAATATTGTCACATTCTTCATTTAACAATCATTCCTGTTGTTTATGTTATAGTTATTATACTTTCACAAGCCTTGTGTGCCTTGGAAAATGTACAGGGCACAAGCTTAATCTTACTTTTATACAGTATGTATCTAATTATAGAAAACATGTATGTACATGTACATGAAATAGTAACTTCATTTTGTCCACTAACAGTGTATTCAGTAATTTTTGCTGGATGGGCCGGTCACACATTGTATAAAGACTGGGATATTACATGTATGTTTTCCTTTATTAACGACACTGTCAATGTTAGGGAAACACAAGCTGCATGTACTTTTACTTTTATTTTTATCCAGAAGGTAGTGTTAAATTTCCAAAAGTTAAGAAAGGCTCTTCATACTAAGTTTTCAAGTCTTAAGTTAAAAATACTTGACTTCTCAGGAGATAAAGAGTACTATGCTTACCATCATATCTTCCAGAGAGACCAGGCTATCTACATTGTTGTCTTTAACATGGCAAACTTTGCAGATGACAATTTTAGAAACGTAGCAGCAAAAATCCAACGACTTTGCTTCTGGTTAGAATCCATCTGTAGCAAGGCAGCATCAAAAACACCAATCTTCCTTGTTGGAACACACAGGGGACACATGGTAAAAACCTGCCTGAAGGGTATAGATATAAATCTGCGCAAACATCTTCTGGATTCCTTCAGTGATGAGCTAGTGAAGAATGAAGCTGACAAACTACTGTATTTCCCCATTGAGAATAGTCATGGGAAAAACGATAGAGAGATTCAAAATCTTCAAAGAAAAATAATGTCCATAGCTGAGGAACACAAGGCTACCATGGGCGGAGAAATTCCATTTTCTTGGATTAAAATCCAAGATGCTATCATTAATCTAAGGAAAAACAAGAATGCAAAGTTCTGTGTGACACTGGACCAGTTTCCAACATCATTTGGAAAATACTTTATTTGCAGCAACTGGTCTGGGGAAACTTTGAAGTACTTTAACGAGAAAGGACTTGTAATGTATGTTGATGCAGGCCAGCATTCAGAGCTGTCCAAGTGGGTTCTACTGAAACCAGAAATACTAATCGACATCATCATTCAACTGGTCACTTCACTGACAGATGATGAAGAACTGGAACAACATGGCTTCACGCGTGATTGGAAACTGCTGCACCACACTGGAATGCTTACAGAGTCTCTAATGAGGAACATCCTCGTCAGGGTGAAAGAGAATGAAGAAGCAATGAAGGGATTCCTTGAGGAATATGACATTATTTGTCCTTTATTCTACAATGTGAATCATGAGAGGGAAGAAGCAAAGGTCGCATACTTTGTTCCTTCACTGCTGCCATTGTCAGAGAATGGGAAACACACCAGTGTGGTACAGTGATCCCACAGACAAGGTGTTTTATGTGTTCTTCAAGAGATTTCTTCAGAGCCACTTTTCTACCACCTTCTGGCACGTGCACACAGGCTCAGCATGGCAGAATTCCCTCAGGGCCTGCCAGTGATATACAGAGATGTTGGCAGATTTTGGTTGACACCCACCCAGCCCTACAGGCTGAAGGATCTTAAGGATGAGAACATGATTGAAGTGACATTTAGTTGCAGGTCAGTGTACATTGTATGCAATCTCGTTCCCAGAGTCCTCATTACCCATGTCCAGCGGCCAACAAGGACCTCTGGGATAGTGATCCACCTGACTTGCGCAATAAGACTGGAAGTCCAAGAATCTTGGCATCCGTTAGTTGAAACATGGGGTCGAACACATGCGCAGTTAAGAGCCGGAAGTCCTAGAATCCGGTCATGGCGGATCGCTTTATCCCAGAGCTCCTTGTTGGCCGCTCCACCGCTGGACAAGGGTAACGAGGACTCTGGGAACGAGATTGCATTGTATACATGTGTACATGTAATAAAATGATTATAATATTAAGAAAATTTTACAAAATACATTTAATACCCACATCGTCTCTTATACTGCCAAAATTATTGACAGGCCTACATAACAAACAGTGAATTGCAAGATGCACAACATAAGCATACATGTACACTGTACATGCACTTGTAATAGACAATTAAAAATGGTCAGCACCTTTTTACAATGTATAATATTAATACAAACCTTGAAAAAACCCAATGAATTTAAAAGACAGTACATGTACTTCCCAAAGCTTTCTTGACAGCACTGTTTAATTTCCAAGCACTGAATGGAGGTTATACAGTACTTTCTGTTTCAGGTTCAAACTTGTCTTTGCATGATTCTACTAGTCAGTACTTTAATATCACACACTTCAATGTTCATTATTAAAAGTTCAGATTTACATTTACAATGTTCATAAAAAAATTGACCACCGTCAGAGTTGTCCCGGTACCTTTTAGGGAATTAAGTATTAGTATAATAATTATGTACCTTTATTGACAGAGATGGACAAAGAATGTGCACATTCAAACCTTCAGATGTGTTGATTCAAGTGTTCAGTATGGTGCAAGGGATCTGCCAGAAGCACTTTCCCTATGTCACATTCCATTGTGGCCCAGCCTGCCCCTCAGACAGGTGTCCTGGATATCAAGGAGATTACATATCACACCAGGAGTTTCAGCGCTCAAGCTCACGACGCCATGTGTTCAATGTGTTGCCTGCCCGCCAGGAAGAATTGATTTCTTCCTTTTACTGTGTCCAACCAAAATTTTGAAAACGATTTAAAGGAGTGGGTAATTGTAGGCTGAAATAACACTGAGGTACATGTACAATGTAAATGTACAAATATTATGTAATTGTTTAAATAGGCATTATGATGACATCAGTTGCTCAAAATTCACCACCAAGCCTCGTTTACACAAATCTTTTCTCTAAAATTAAACACATGCATCTCTGGAACGTGCATACTATGACTGGTCCAGTATGTTATGATGCAGTAAACAAACATCTACTGGAACTGATCACTTGATGTGTTCAATAACACAGTTTAGACTGCAGTGAGCCTTTAGATTTCTAGAATCCGATAAGCGATGAAAAGTACATATCTTTCACTTGCCCGAACTGAGAGAAGCAGGCTGTGAACAGGCTCACTGAGTGGGACTGTCTTACACAATGTACATGTATTTGATTGCACATGGGTTAATTCTTTTCATCTTTGATGCATTGGGAATTTGTTCACATGTGGTAAAAATCTACAAGTTTGGACTTCAAATGCGAGGCTTGGTGGTAAAATTAGCTAGTCTGATGTAAACAATGCATATTAGGGCTATTGGTCATCTGGCATTGCATGTACAATGGAACCCCATTGATCAGTCAGAATGACTGACAGAACTTTAGTTCAGGACAAAAGAAAGTGTTTGTATCAACGAGGTGGTCATAGGGTGGGGTTCCACTGTACATACCATCCTGTAGTGTCTTAACATGTACCTTGCCTGCCAGTGTAGCATGATCATTGGATTGTACAATGTATATACATTGCAGTAAATTTAGGTTACATTTCAGGAGATTACATAAAGTAGACAGAGTCCTGTAGTGTACAATGTACTAAAAGCTACCTTGTAGTAATTGGGCTTGGCTACAAAACATGTACATGTAGCTGGTGAATGTTTACGGATTATCAGATTCAGTCCAATTAGGCCAGTACAAATATTAAATATTTTGATCTTTTAGATCTTTAGTACTTTTATCAGACTACATTAATTAAATTTTTATGAGTATACATTATAACAAAAAGTATACCAGTGCAGCAAAATATAAATGATGGTGTCGATGGCTAATCATTCAAGCTAAATTTAGGATGTCTATAGTTTCTTTAATATTATTATTGTTAAAATCTGTCATTTATCTGGTTGATTTGTTACTGTCAAAAACATTGGTACACGTACATGTATGTTGTTTAATTAAAAAAAAAATGAATGCTACTAATTACATGTAAAAGAGCTGTCACTAAAAGTTGTACATGTAGTGGCAACTACATGTACTGTTACAAGTTTTACAATATAAGGATTTACATTTCTTTGCACACTAAAAAGGTTTACAGTACAAGCGACGCATGGTTTTCATTCAAACTTCAGTTCTCAACCAACTAAATCTGGTTCACATTGACAATTACATTGTACAATTTGTATGTGTACGTGAAAGATACAGCATGAACGGCAGATCTGTATGGGCATTTACAATGGCGAGCCGAAAGCGAGCCATTGTAAATCCAATACAGATCTGACATGAATATTGTATCAAGCTTATCACACAAATGCATCTGAAGGTTTATGTTTATTGACTGCATTGTATCTTGCCTAGATACAAATTATTTTAGGCAGGTAAATTGACGGAAAAGTTTATGTAAATCAGGACGAAATCTGTACATATCCGATTTACCAGATATGAACAGATGAGTGTTGTAAATAATATTATTCAGGCAGGGAAAGTGTTCTTTATGTACCAATGTACATGTAACTTTTAATGATACATGTACTCATGAATTCATGTTCACTGTAAGGAATGAAAGTAATAATAAAACATCAGACTCACGTACAATTTATAAATGTACATTATTTTGTGATTTTAAAGTAAGAGTCAGAGTTTTTTGGCTGGCTTGTTCAATATTACAGTCATGCATACATGGGGTGAAAATTGAGGATTTTGTTTTAAAAAGAAGATGCCTGTCTTAGATAATAGTTATTTTCTAACATCTGTAAGGTTTATTATTTTAAGGGGTGGACCATTAGATTGTTGATGGGGGATTACATGAATTTTACAGTAGTCCTGGTTCCCCTTGTCCAGCGGCCAAGGGTAACGAGGACTCTGGGAACGAGATTGTATACATCATGATCATAACTGGAAAGAGTATATGTAAGTCCAATTTTCAGTCGCCGTCGAATGTAATTCAAGTCCCAGAAAACTCGCTGAAATCAGCGCAATGCCCACACAAATAGCAAAGTAGAACACGTTGATTCCACGATGGTGCATCAGTTGCAATGTCGTCGAATCAAGTAATGCCAAGGCTGTGCTCTAAGAAAATTGCAGGGAGCCCTTTGGACTCCCAACCTTATAAGCTAGGGTGCCCGGCAGTCGAGGTTGGTGGCCCAAAAGAAAATACAATTAATTAATAATTGACTGATTGATTGATTAATTAATTAAAATCAATTAACCCACAAACAAAAATATATTTTTAAAATAAAATAAAGAAAAGAAAGGGCTGGAAAATTTTTTGGGCTCCCTCCTTATAAACAGGTCCGGATAGGCTTTCAGTTTGGTTCTTTGTAATACTTTGCAGGGCTGCAAATAATTTTTTTCTTGAAAGGACACGTGCCGACTAAGTCACCATTTTGGTCGGACAAAACAAAATGAGGTCGGACATCATATTACGTACAGTACCGCTTGATAAGAAAATTTGCTAAGCTAACGCGTTGTCAGCTATAGTTTGTGTTTAGAACAAAACATTTTATGTTAGCGTTGGAAGGCAAAAAAAAAAATGTCCAGACATTTTGTCCGACCCACAGTTGAGATTTCGTCGGACATTGGCAAATTTTGGTCGGCCATTGTCCGATGACCGACTGTTTGCAGCCCTGCTATGTCATAGTAGTATACCAAAGAAAGATTTTTTAGTTATAAACTGATTGATAATGATATACATAGAAAAATGCTGGTTTTTTCCCTTCTATCCTTTGTATAATTTATTCTTTACAGTAATTAGACTTTTCATGTATACTACATGAAGCATAAGAATTGAGAATACTTTTTGTGGACACTACATGAAGTGCAAAGCAAATGTTAGATCGTACGCATCGAAACGATCGGACTCAACAATATTTAGACATCACCGATGGATTTAAACAATCTGAATTGAGCCATTTTGCCTTGTAAACTTCAATACAACACAAGAAAACAAAGAGAGAAAGGAAATTTATTGTTTGTGTTTTCATAGCTAAGTTGAGGGTTGAAACTGAAAAGGAGGTTGCCCGTCTGGCCAACTCTGTAAGTTTTTCTTGTCGCCCGAGGCGACTAACATTTGCCCGGGGGGCCTTCAGGCGACCGGGCACCGTTAGAGCACAGCCTTGTAATGCTAGCGATATTTCTGCGATTTGAATTATATTCGACGCGACCTGAAATGCAACGTATAAATTGGGCCTAATTTTAGTTACCGTAAATCCTCGAATAAGCGCCCAGGGGCTTATTTCAAATTTTCTCTGTCAAGTCCATAATCGAACAGTTGTATTTTTATAAAATTTTATTTTTGGCAAGACTTGTTCACACATTCGTTTTGACTGCATTTAAGGAGAGAGGGTGGGTTTTATATTATGATTCTATAGGGGGCGCTTATTCGAGGGGGGCGCTTTTTCTAGGGGAGGCGCTTAGGGACTGTGCAATAATTATCAGGAGGGGGCGAAAATGTTTTGGGCCCCACTGTAATACATGTATGTACTTGAAATACCGCCACTGTAATATGAACTTGAAATACAATTTTAAGGGCCCCCCCTCCTCTTGAGTGACTGATTTTACTTTGAGCCCCCCCCCCCTTACCCTTGCCAGTGATTTTACTTTATGCACCCCCCCCCCCCCCTCTGGTTTTCCAACCCCCCTCCTGGTAATTTATTGCACAGTCCCTTATTCAAGGCTTTACGGTATTCATGCCAGTGTGAAAGGAAAAGGATGAACCTCCAAAAGTTACAATATTTATCGTGAACAGAGATCCACCTACAGACATAAACAAAGTAATAACTTTATTAGACATCTATTCTTAGGAAGTGTGTAATTGATTTAGTTTAAATTGTCCTATTATTTGTAATAACTAGATGAGATTAAGAATAAGCGAAGCATGGGTAACATTGTAGTAGATACAGAGATTTGACGGAAACACGAGTTGCCATTCAGTGCACAACTTTAACAGGAGTTTGTGTGAATCGTTTGTACACTGGGACCACGTGACGTTTCTTGTGTTCACAGTCCTAGTTGGTGGTGCACGCTGACCATACGGATGACGACTTGGAGGCGCTCCTGAAGTGGCCTGCTCCGACGAGTGCTTCTGACTAAGAACTGAACTAACAGGTCCTTGGGTACCTACGAGACCTATCACCAACAAAACAAGTCAAGGAATAGAGCCTGAATAAGAAAACTGAACTACAGGTCCTTGGTTACCTACGAGACCTAACATACAACACGAGAGAAACTTTGGGCGTACATAATTTATGACTGTTAGAGGGGGGTGGGGGGGGGGGGGGGGGCAATAACTAAATTCACTCTTTAGGAGGGGGTATTACTAAATTTCCTACATGAAGCCCATTTTCCAACCCCCCCCACCCCCCCCCCCCTCCAGATAATTATTGCAGTCCCTTAGTCTATCGAAAAGTGTGAGAAATACGTATGTACTGAAAATAAAACCCGTGTCGGCAACCTCGGATTCCAGGCTCTCTCTCCTTTTCCTCCCTTGTCGACGGAGTAGACGAGACCTGGTTGCGGCTGTCACGTGACTATGCGGTTAAAACAATACCGCAGGGAGGGTGAGGTCTTTGACGCCATTGTCAAGGCAACAATAATACTAACAAGGATCACGAAGGGGCAAATCGAGTTTGGTCAAAATCGAACAGAATTGATACGGCAAGATTATGTTAAAAGTGGAAAACAGGCTATTGTATGGAAACGGTTTGTTTTTTATTCTTATACACTTCAATTGACATGAAACATGTATACGTGAGGATATTTTACGAGCCACAAAAGCAGCTGCGCGAAAAATACGAGATGGAAAATTCGCCTTGCGAACATATAAAGATACCAGATCATTTTAATATAACGATGAATCCATCGAATCGTTCATTTACACTAAGTAGACAGGTTCATGATCGTAAGTAAACTAGGTTGTAGACCAGACACTTGGTCTCCGCTCCCCCTTCCCAAACAACTTTGAAAACAAACAATAAGCTTGGCGAGCTCGTTTTCACAGCGGACCTAGCAGAAACTCACTAAATTAAACAACAACGGCATTAGTTACAAATTTCATATGTTGGAGCTGAAATAGTAAAAAATTAGGATAAAAAGAGTTAGCCTTACTGTTTATCTCTAACTGATTCTGTGTTAGTTTGACCATAATATAGTTTCTTGTGTCAATAAAATCTACAACAACAACCCACACGCTCAGAAGCTCCGAGTTCCTGAAAATCAACAACCTTGTACGGCACGAAATATGTCAAACGTGACTGTAACGAAGGAATTTTTTTCGATCGGACAGTTTTTGCAGTGCATACAATTTACCAAGCTTACAATGTAAACTTAATCTTGAAATGATGGCTTCTTCCGTGGACAAAATTCCGTTGATAAAAACGTCCGATCGATCGTCGATAAGTTGTGCAGTTCTGAGCAATTACGGAAGCAGGTTCCGAGAAAAGATCATCGCCGTGAGCGGCGCAAAAACGGCCTGGCAAAGCCTGTAGAAGGTTGACTAACCACATGTAAGCCATATGTACAACTTTTTGGTGCTTTCTTTTTGCGAGTGTTGAAGACCTGCTGCGTCTGCGAGTTGCGACTCAGAGTCAACGCTCCACCCCACATGGTAGATTTGTCACAGCAACAACTCATAACACTCTAA